>SNQJ01S0013952.1:154303-169723 GCA_010110895.2 Picea sitchensis
TATACCGCCTAGTCTCCTATATATACCAAGGAGACATTTTCATTTTGAATCATCTGGTACTTGAACATTTAAGTGGGGTAAAAGGAGGTTTCCCCCTCGAAGAGGCTTATTATCTGAAATTATCTCTCTTTCAATGCGTTGAGTACTTTTTCTGAGGATTTTCTATGCTATATTGATATTTGGTTCTTAACAGTCTCATGTGACAATACAGAACCTATGAGTTCATTTGTTGAAAAAATCGTCAGATCTTTGCATTCAAGGATGGCTATAACAACCATCTCAAATTTCTTTGGAAGACTTCTGAGGACTTTCTCAATAATCCTTTGATTAGGGATGGATTCACTAGTCAACCTGATCTGGTTTACAATTCCCATAAGTTTGGCCATAAATTGATCAATATTTTTAGACTCTATCATTTTTAAAGTCTCAAAATGTGTCCTCAAGGTTTGTTGCTTGACTATTTAGACCTTTTCATTTCCTTGTTAGGTTGTACTGAGAATGTCTCAGGCATGTTTTGAGGTAACAACACATGTGATTTTTTAGAAAATTGAGTCATCTACTGAGTTTTGAATCCAGAAATATGATTTATTCTCTCTTTTACTCTGTTTTGCCTAAGCAACTCTTTCTTGATTGTTCATAGTGGTTAGATCTGCTGGATCTGGTTCCACATAGACAAGATCGACTAGATCCCAACAATCTTTTTCTTGTAAGAAGGATCTCATTATAAGAGACCAAAGTTCATATTTATTCCCAAGAAGAATCGACCCGTATTGGTCCTAAATGGTTAGATGTGGCCATTTTTGTAAAAAACATCATAACAATTCTTTTTCTTGGGGATAAATAAGTACCTCTAATATCGCTTGATGCAAGCAGATAGGTCCTTGTCTTATGTCCTGTGCGTAAAACACACCAGTGAAATTTCGAACTTGAGCTATAGGAAATTTCTTGTATCCTAGTATTGAATCTTTTGAATATGATTATCCGAGCACAAGACCGTGCAAATTCAGAGCTTCGATTTTCCTTCTTTATTGACAATAACCCTTTAATGGTGAAAACTAGGAGCTTCGGGCTTCCTTTTTTTTTAACGATTTTTTTTTTATCTTTAAACATTCATATGACTAAGGGATGGGAACGAGATTCTTTGGGGATTTGGGATCTAGGTGTTTCGGGACATCGAGAATTTCTTCACTTCTTATATTCGAATAAACAATTCATGAACTATCAAACAATAGGAAACAAGGTCAATGAACTTCAACAAGCATCGAGATCGACGACTCAAATTTCACTGTTTTGGGCTTCGACGATTTTTGTTAATCACACCAACATGCAAAACACTCACAAAGTGCTAATCACCGAAAAGGGAAGATTAGACGACTCCTGTTATTCCACTAGATCAACGACTCTGTGCCTCCTTCACACTTCGTTCTTCGACGGTTTTTCCACAACACATTTTTATAAATCTCCCGAATTGACGAATACACCCAAGTATTAAATCGACGGTCCTCAAGCTCTGACAGATGGACGATTCATATTTCTTCTCTTCGGGATTCGATTATTTATTTTAATATTCCACACAGTATGACCCTTTGTATTCGTCGATGCCAAAATTTTGAAATGGAAACCACGATCAATGACCCACAATGCTCAACGAACTGACTTTCCGAGATGTTTTTCGGGATATCGTGAGTTTTGTCCCTGTCTTCTCAATGAAAAAAAATCACTTGTGTGTCGAATATTCGAAGTGACTTAAGCATGATCCTTGCGGTCCACGTATTTTCTAAACGAGTGTTCAAGATCCACTTTAGTGCTTCGGTCTTTGGGGCTCTTTCCGCATTTCTTCACAGTTCTTCTGGAGTGTCAAATCTTCGAACTATCGGATGACTTCCACATGACCAGCACCTTGGATTTACTCTATCTCTTTGGAGCTTTGGGTGATTGGTAGCTTTAGCGCCTGTTCTCTACATCCTCCTAAGTACGCGATCACCGAATATGGGGATCGTTTGACATGTGTCTACTAGATCCAATGGTCCAGAGTCACTTCGGAACACCGATACTTAGGATCACCTTGTAAGATCAACGGTTGTGTTTAAATGTATCGTGAAGATCAATGACCATGACTGATTGCAGAGCTTTAATTTGCTAGCGCATTAATTTTCTTCCCGATCTCCACAATGCGAATATGCTCATCTGTAGTGGGGTCGATATCCACCATTGATCTATTGATCTAGAAAGATCAACGATCCTAATGGATTGTGGAGTTTGAAATTGCACACTCTTTAATTCCCTTGCGATTTTCGCATTTTCTCTCCATCGTCGATCTATATTCAATGAGAACTGTTTGGCTTCGTTGTGCGCTCCTCATCCTATTTGGAATTAATTAGAGGACCCAGACCTGTTCCCAGGACTGATCTAATGACTATTGTAGATTCTCCTCTGCTACTTTTGTATCTTCCTCCTGAAGAAATTATTCCATGAATTCTTAAAGCTCTTCATATTGAATCTTCTATCTGGAAGGAATATTGAAAGGATACTGCAACAAAGCTTCCAAGAAGGAAATATATACCCTTTGTATTCTAATGATAATAGCTTATGTGCCTTGATTATATTTGACAACAAAAAGGTTGATGTTGAAGTTTTTTGTATTTGTATTTGAAGTGATTTTTGGATTCATAAAAATAGAAAATCATAGTTTTATTTTTTGAAAGATTCATTTGTGGAGAAACAATCCCACTTATTTTGTGGATAAATATATTTTTCTTTAAAAAAAAATGGAATATATATTTTGTTTTTTAAAAACGTTATTTAAGTGGGTGGCGTTTTAATTTTTTTTATAGAAGTTTGAATATTTATGAAGTTTGAAGCGGAAATATATATTTTTCAAAAATCAAATTAATTTTTTGGAGTAAAAAAATATTCAAATTGACATTTAGAGAGGGGGCCTTTGTGTAGAGAACTAATAATAAAGATGATGAATTCTCAATTCGAGGTTAAAAAATTTAATGGTAAAAATAAATCCAAATTGTGGAAACTTAAAATGCGAGATTTGTTAGTATAACAAGGGTTGCACAAGTCATTAGATGGAAAGAGCAAGGAATGTTCAACTATTACTGATGAAGAGTGGGAAGCCCTGGATGCTAGAGCCCTAAACAAAATTCAATTATGTCTTGTAGATGATGTCTTGTTGAATATTATTGTAGAATAAACAACAACTGGCTTATGGAGAAGGATGGAGAGCCTTTATATGACAAAGTCCTTGATGAATCAGATCTACACAAAGAGAGAGCAATACAATTTAAAAATGAAAGAAAGTATGAAATTTATTGATCATTTGAATGTGTTTAATACTTTTATATGTCAGTTGAATAATATGGATGTTAAACCCGATGACGAAGATAAGACAGCTACATTTCTATGTTCATTCCATGAATATTCAGACCATCTAGTCATTTTCATTATCTTTAGTACAACTAAGAATCTTGAATTTGATATTGTTCATGGAGATTTGTTATCTGAGGAGGTATAGAGAAAATGGAGTATTGAAACCTCCACACTAAAAAAATTGGTGTCTCATGATTGATCCATAGAAAGGGGAGAGAATTCGAGTAGAACATCCATGGCTAAGTCAACAAGTAGAAAGGGAAAGGGAATATGTTGTTATTGTAAAAAATTAGGGCATCTCAATAAGGATCATTGGAAGCTGTAGGAATCCAATTAAGACTCCAAAAATGAAGTAAATCCATTCGAGTCATGTTCATGTATGATTGATGAAGTCTTTACAATTTGTAATGTCTCACAATTTTATGAAGAGTGGACCTCAGGGAAGATTTTAAGGATGGAAATTTATTTTAAAATGTAGAAACCTTAGCAAATCTTACGTATCCTTCATATGCAAACTATAAATGTTTGGCGATATTTTTGAAAAAATATTCAAATTTCTAAGGATTTTGTATAGTTTTTATAAAATATTGGCGATTTTTAAGGTAATTTATTTTTATCCTATAGAATTTGGGTGAATCACTTTTAAAATAGTGAATCTCGTTTTTGGAAAAACCATGGAAAATTATCCCATGAGAGAAATTTAGCCCCTAAAATCATCCATGAGAGTGGTTATTAGATTATGGTGCTTCACACCATTTGTGTCCATATCAATAATGGTTTTCTACATACCAAGCTATTTATGGTGGTAGTGTTCTTTTGGGAAAAAATGTTTCCTATAGGACTGTGGGGTTGAGAGTATTATGATTAATATTTTTGATGGAATAGTAAGAAAGTTAACAAATGTAAGATATGTACCTGAACTCAAAAAGAGTTAATCTGCAAAGCTTGAGCTGGTTGTTGCTCTGAGAGGAAAAGATCAACAAAAACATGTACTATGCTCATATATTTGAATCTCTGACGAAACACAGAGGGTTATTGTACCTGGACATAAGATTTGTAGTATCAATACTCAAGTACATAATGTTGATCAATCAAGATCTTCTCTTTCTATGAATTTCAGTCGTTTCAAGGACTTGACTGTGCTTGCAACATGTTCCATGCCACAGATTCATTCCACACTAAATAGAAGTGAAAGTGTTGCAAGGGTCACAATAGGGAAAAGTAATGCAAAAAAAGTGTTGGATTTTGAAAAGCTTGAGTTGGCTATTGGTTTGAGAGGACAAGATAAACAAAAACCTCTACTATTCCCAGATATTTGAAGGCTTGACGAAATGTAGAGGGGAATTGTACCTCGACATAATATTTTTAGTATCAATACTCAAGTACTTAATGTCGATCAATTGAGATCTGTGGTTGCTATGATTTTCAACTGTTTCAAGGAACTGATTGTGCTTGGAACACGTGCCATGCCACAAACTCATTCCACACTAAATAGTAGTGAAATTGCTGCAAGGGTCATAGTAGGGAAAAGTAATGCAACAAAAGTGTTGGAGTCTCAAAAGATTGAGCAGGTTGTTGGTCTGAGAGGACAAGATCAACAAAAACCTATATTATTCATAAATATTCAAAGGTTTGTTGAAATGTAGAGGGGGATTGTACCTGGACAAAAGACTTGTAGTACCAATACTGAATTACCTAATGTCGATCAATTGAGATCTGTTATTTCTATGATTTTCAGTTGTTTCGAGGACCTGACTATGATTGGAAGAGGTGCCATCCCACAGACTCATTCCACACTAAATAGAAGTCAAACTGTTGCAAGGGTCATAGTAGGGAAAAGTAATGCAACATAAGTGTTGGAGTCTGAAAATCTTGAGCTAGTTTTTTTTATGAGAGGAAAAGATAAAAAAAAACCTCTATTATTCCCATATATTCGAAGGTCTGTTGAAATGCAGAGGGGGATTTTACCTGGACAAAATAATTTTAGTATCAATACTCAAGTACCTTGATCTGGATTATTTTTGGCACAAAATGAAAGCATAGATATAATAAAGAAATGTATAGATATATCTTAGATATCCAATAATATATTATAAATGTATCCGAGATGCAACCATAAACACATAGATACACTAATACACAATTTTCTATTAATGAACGAAAATGTACAAAGACTGTAAAAATAGAGAGTGAAAGTCTCGCTAGAATGGTGGCAACTTATCTCTGAGAAGACATGTGACGACCACTCGCATTCACAAGAAGATGATTTTACAATGAGGCTATAAAGGCCTTTTTATCAAAAATAAAATCCAAAACCCTAACTCCGAAAGATGAAAAGCCAACAGTTTTGTGGACCCCTTTTTGGGTAGTTTGGTGTATCAACTTCCCGGGGGCTTAACTTTGGCATACGATCTCCATTTGGGGTGCACGATATCTCGTTGGAAAGGTATCGTTGAGGATATTCATTTAGGGGGCTCAACATTAGCCTTTGGATATCATTGAGAATATTGATCCCCAAAACCCTTCATTTAGGCCTTCAAAATGGCCCCGAAAGTTAAAAATTGCTAAAAATAGTAAATGACCAAAATTGTCAAAAAAAAAAATTGAGCCATTTGGAAAAGGTGGGTGGCCAACGATATCCACCTAGATCATACCTAATGTCGATCAATTTATATTTTTTTTTTCTATGAGTTTCAGTCATTTCAAGGACCCGACTGTGCTTTGAACAGGTTCCATGCCAAAGGCTCATGGTAATCTGCTTGCAGAGACGAAAACACATAGGGGAAAATGCAAGCAAGGTATCGAAGAGACATATGTTGTTTTTGCCAATGAAGAGAATGCATCATCAAATGGTAATGACATGGAATGGGTGAGGAAGGCTCTGATGATATATGATTCCTTGTGGCACAATTTGATGAATGAAGATGAATTATGCAATGAAGCAAGTGCAGGAACAAAGCATACTTACTTAATGACAGGGGACGTAATGAAGAATAAAAGGCAATGGATAAATCGAGATAGAATATTTATAGGTTCAGTCCCAGGTGTTCATTATTTATATTATGGTAGTTGAGGGAGCTATTAACCTCTACGTGTTTCTGTCGAGATGACATATGTTTAGGGTTTCTCTTGCTTCACGAAATTTTCTAGTCTCATCAAAGGTTACACGTAGAGGCTAATACCTCCCTCAGCTACCATAATATCAACAATGAATTCCTGGGACTGAACCTATAAATATTCTATCTCGGTTTATCCATTGCCTTTTATTATTCAGTATGGTCCCCGTCATTAAGTAGGTACGCTTTGTTCCTCCACATGATTCATTGAATAATTCATCTTCATACATCAGATTGCACCTGAAGGCATCATATGTCATTAGAGCCTTCCTTACCCATTCCCTGTCATCACCATTTGACGATGCATTCCCTTCATTGGCACAAACAATAGATGTCTCTTTGATACCTCACTTTCATTTTACCCTATGTGTTGTCATCTTTGCAATCATATTACCATGAGCTTGTGGAATGACACCTGGTCCAAGAACAGTCAGGTCCTTGAAATGACTAAAAATCATAGCAACATCAAATCTCAATCGATCAAAATTAGGTACTTGAGTATTGATAATACAAATATTTTTTCCAGGTACAATGCCCCTTTTTGTTTCGAAAAACCTTCGAATAATGAGTATGTGGCATGACACCTGGTCCAAGCATAATCAGGTCCTTGAAAAAACTGAAAATCATAGAAAAAAGAGATCTCAATTGATCAACATTAGATACTTGAGTATTGATAGTAAATGTCTTCTGTCCAAGTACAATCCCCCTCTGCGTTTTGACAAAACTTTGAATATCCGGGAATAGTAGAGGTTTTTCTGATCTTGTCCTCTCAGACCAACAAAAATCTCAAGCTTTTCATACTCCAACATTTATGCTGCATTACTTTTCCGTACTATGACCCCTGTAGCAATTTCACTGCTATTTAGTGTGGAATGAGTCTGTGGCATGGCACCTGTTCCAAGCACAATCAGGTCCTTGTAACAAATAAAATTCATAGAAATAACATATTTCAATTGATCGACAATAGGTACTTGAGTATTGATACTAAAAATATTGTGTCCAGGTACAATCCCCCTCTGCGTTTTGGTATACTTTCGAATATATGGGAATAATAGAGTTTTTTGTTAATCTTTTCCTCTCAGACCAACAACCAGCTAAATATTTTTAGACTCCAACACTTCTGCTCAATTACTTTTCCCTACTTTGACCCTTGCAACAATTTCACTGATATTTAGTGTGGAATGATTCTATGGCATGGAACTTGTTCCAAGCATAGTCAGGTCCTTGAAATAACTGAAATTCATAGCAAGAGAAGATCTTGATTGATCGAAATTAGTTAGTTGAGTATTGCTACTACAAATATTCTGTCTAGGTACAATCCCTGTAATGTACCCCAAATTTCCCAAATAAAAAAAAAAAATTTGTTAGGGGACATTAAGGTTCCTTGACTCTCTAACATTGATTGTGACATAGAGATAATCCATTAAACCTATTCTTATTCCTTTATTGTATGCATAACATTTTTACCGTCGTTATTGGATTAGAATCATACACTTATTTGTATTGAAGAAAATTGCGACCAGGACTGTCATAGCCCTTAGAATAACCAACATGTCTATGTCAATACATGCTATCCATAATACATTGCATTATAGACTATCAATAATCATATATCATCCACTTATACATAATTCTCCTTGCTCTGATCAACAATATAGACTATAGACTATAGACTATTCATAACAATAACACTAACCATAATGATATATATAGTTTATCATATAGACTATCATATGGATACCATAACACTAACACTATCCATAACATATATCGTTTAACATATAGACTATTATATGGATACCATAACAAGGTATGCATTTATCATAGCGTAGCGAACATATATCTATACATAATGTATTGTTTACCACAACACAATGAACATATACCTATACCTAACATAGGTAATCCCTACCTGACTATTAACATTGTCTTTTCATTCTAGGGTTTGACTGTGAACATGAATCAACAATTAAGTGGTTCGAAAACTGTTTATGGTGGATGACAGGTTAGGTCCTATAGGCATTTACTTCTATCCTAGTTCATTAATGGTGAGCCTGTCTCATACCTTCCAGGCTGACCCTGAGGCGAACACGCCCAATGTAGTCTTTCCATTTTCTCGACTTGACATGGTAGAGGTAAGGGTGAATACCAATTTCTTTTACTCCTCTAGCGAGGACCTCAAGGTAACATTCATTCATCGTTCTTATCCCCTTTGGTACTGTAACACAATTTTTGTCTCTACATTGTAATACAACCGGTGCATTTGGTGAGGTTCGACTCTGGTGAGCGATGGAAAGAGGCAATGCATACCCGGGGTTCTCTATGCAACAAGGTGAGTAAATGATTTCGTTGTTTATGATCTATGTGAGAAGTATTTCGTGATGTATTCTCTATTTGATGCAAATGTAAATAGTTGAGAGATCAAAGTAATAGACCTCATGTTTTCCTTTCTTTGTTTGAGGGTTGACAGTTGCACCCTGTATGCGTTTTCTTCCCAGGATTTCCACCGGGTTTATGGTTCCATTTATAAGTTAGATGAGATGCCTTGAGAATTAACGCTTGAGTTTGAGGTTCACTGTGTTTTCTCTTGGTTTTCTATAAGTCTTCAAACCTAGTTGTTTGTGATTCCTTCCTAGTGAGACCATCGCCCGAATCATTATTAAAGTTAAACCCTCTATATTTTATTTTATTCATCGTTGTATATTTTTATTCTTACCCTATGGAACTCATCCTAAGATCCCAAGACTTTCTACACTTATTTCTATTATTCAGACTTGGTTGGACTCAACAATTACAACTTTTGATGGAGTTGGCTCACTGCTGCAAACATTTTCTCTCACTTTTTCCATTAATGGTTGGGTGAAAGTTCTTATTAATAATGAATGCAATTGATTGGTTGGCTACACTTGTTTTAGATGCACCAGTTTTGGCATACTTACAGATGGGGGGGAGGAGTCATTGGTAGGAAATATATATATTTCTAGTTACCAATCTACTTAGATGGGTCACCCGTTGTACGTACGAGCATCATCAACCGTAATATATAGCCCATGGGCTGCTAGCTATAACCGAGTATCGATGATAGATGTCTGATCAACATCATATTAATAGTACAAGCCATGTGCAAAGTGTGGGAGCAATATGTAGTTTTTAAGCAGCATTGAATGCGGCGGCAAGTGGATTATAGGCCACTAGTAGCAGGATGGATATTGGTTTTCGTGCAAAGTTTACCTTTGTTTTTTTTTAATCTCGAGCTAGATGAACCTCAAACTACTAAGAATCAACTGTTTCTTATGGGTAACACCTACCTTATTGCCACTTTCACTATAATTAACCTACCCGTGGTGTTATAGGAGTCATAAATTTTCAATTCCGACAAAATTCCACAGCAGGCATCTTAAATACATAGATATATATACTTTCCTTCTTAGATTAACTATGCATTTTGTTGAATTTTTTAACTCAGTCAGTTTGAAATTTGAATAGTTTTTAATAATACATAGATATATATACTTTCCTTCTTAGATTAACGATGCATTTTGTTCATTTTTTTTACTGATTCAGTTTGAAATTTGAATAATTTTTAATAATGTAACATTTTAGAATTACAATTCACCAAGAGAAATAGTACCCATCTCTTCCCTCCAAAACCCTTATCATTTCAAACATTAAACCCCTCATCATTTCAAACCTTATTTATGTAATGCTGATCCATCATCACTTCCTGACCCTAGCTTATTCTGGGAGAGTATGGGGAGTAAAGGACTCAAGAATTTATAGGGATTCCCTAAAGAATAGTGCCTATTGGATTGCCTTATTTATGTAATATTGATCCATCCCGACTTCTTGACCCCTACCTTATTCTTGGAGAGTATGGGGAGGAAATGTTGATGTTTGGACAACATCAGGAAGACATTCTCTAAAGATAATAATTAATAATATAATTATTAATTGATTATTAACTATAGTATATAATAATAATAACAAATAGTTATTGATTATTCAAGGGACACATCCTTTCATGGATGGTCACCTTATGTTATCTATATATGGAACACTCATCATTGTAATAATATATCGAATATATCTTATATATTATATGAAGAAAACCAACATGGTAGCAGAGCGGGATTGGGCCTTACTCCCTCATGGGAGGGCCTAGGAAAACAACAATGATGAGCTCTAAATTTGTTCGATTGAACTCGATCCATCTTATTCCATGCGAATATCTGGGATCAATGAATCCAGTAAGGTCTCCTGCTCCAACGATAACTAGATAGATATGGCAAGGACATTTTTTGGGTGCATGATCATATCGTTCCATCCCCCTGACACACAAATATTTGACAGAGTCATTGCGTAGGAAGTACAGAAGTTCCCATGGATCCTTGGACAGGTGAAGTCCTGGGAGGCGAGAAGGGAAGACAATGGATTTCTCTCGGCCATGAGCGATTTTGTTGTCTATAAAAAGTTGTCAACCAACACTGATGTCATGTTCACATGCATAGAATAGTGACGCATTGGCAACCTGTATCACCTAATTTGAGTTCATGTTACAGTTTGGTGACCATGAAGTTTGGAAAAATTTCAACATTGCTTGAGTGATTGATCAGGTTTGGACCACCTACCAATGATTTAACCAACAGTCGAGGGTATGCATAGTTTTCAAGTTAAGCCATAATTCTTCATGAATGGGGGTTCCTTTATTTTGTACCCATGAACTCGTATGCTCTTGTTTTTGGTGATGTTGCCTCTAGATCACATTGGAGATAACAAGAGTATGGGATATGATCTAATGCCCTCGTCCAAGTGATCGGTCAAAGAATCCATGAAGATACTCTTGAGAGATTGTTGGAGGCTAAGAATACTTCTGATTGTTTGCACCCATGTGGAGTGGAATGTTTGATTCTTTGCACCCCATTCTATCATATTGATTATGGTTGAAGTCGAGTTTCCTTTCAGAATCAAGTTACCATTGGAGAAAAGGTCGTGTATATAGTGTCAATGTAAATGTTTGTCTTCCACAATGGGATGAGAACCAAGAGAGGAGGCCACTGTCACGAGATAGTGAGGCTATTTATATGCGCCTACGTACAGTTCAGACTACAAAGGAATTCTATTTAGTCGTCAACGCTAATGTTGTATATGAGTCTTGGGTTCAGAGACATTTTATAATTGACATGTCCGGTACCATGGTCGAAAGGATTCAAAGTGTTGGAAGAATCTTCAAGCCTGTGAAACCACTCAAAGAATGTCCACCCTTGTTAAGAGGGAGGTGTAGTGTTTTCTCTCCTCTAGCCGACTAAACCCCTCTGGACAAGAGTTTCCCTAATTAGTCATGTGAGGTGACTGAGGGAGTAATGCTCAGTTGGGCACAAGTATTGCAGAAGCCATGCGAGGTGGATAGGTGTGAATGAGGCTATGGTTGTAGTCTTCCCTATGCAATGTGAGGTGGATAGATGTGAATAATACTACTAGGAGAGAAGAAACATCACAACATGGTAATGGAGACTATAGCAGTGGTTTTGTACCACTAGACAATAGTTGTGTACTACCATGACATGGAAACAATTGTGTACTATTGGATGACATTGCAATATTCATGTGCTACTGGTTGATTGCAACATAGTTATTAATAATGTGAAATATGATTTGAGCTACCGATGGCATGGTAGTAGCAGTATGCTACTAGTTGATTGCATAGTAATCAGTGGATTACTAGATGAAGGAACCAAGACATTGGTTTCATGAGGAAACCTCAATATGTCTTGGGGGACATTGGTTCCATGAGGGAACCTCGACATTTCCTAGAGATGTTTGAGGCAGGGATCAAGAGGGAGTACATTGTTCCTCACAACCCTCAACAAAATGGGGTTGCAGAGAGGAAGAATAGATCTATTGTTTATATAATCAAGGCGATGATTTGTGATCAACATTTACCTATGTTTCTATGGGAAGAAGCATCCATGACTATGTTGTATGTTCAAAAACAAAATTCTTGAGGAACATGACTCCTAAGGAGGCCTTCACAAGGGTTAAAGCTTGAGGTTGGACACTTCAGGTTATTTGGGTGTTCAGTATACATATATGGGGTACAATGAGTCTTCAAAGGAATATCAGATCATCATCCTTGGTCAGAGATAGATTGAGTAAGAGACAGAAATGGATGACCTACCTTCTAAGAAAGCAATATACCTCAGAGATATTTGTGTTATTCCGCAACTATGACCCACATCATTGATTCTAAACCTTATTGTTATGAGGAGGAAACTAGTCATTCAGTATAAAGAGATGCCATCATGGAGGGATATCAGTCCATCATGAAGAATGATATGTGGTATATTGTTCCGAGACCTGAGGGGAAGTTTTCAGTAACTTCTAAATGGATCTACAAGATCAAACACACAGTTGACAGGAGCACCGAGAGGCACAAAATGAGATTTGTTACTAGAGGATTCTCTCAGGTGGAGGGAATAGATTATGAGGAGCCATTTTCTCTTTTTGCTTGATACACTTCTATCTGGACGATTATTGCCCTCACAACATCCATGGGTTGGAAACTACATTAGATGGATGTGAAGACAACCTTTCTCAATGGAGAGATTGAGGAATAAATATACATCGAGAAGCCACATGGTTTCGTCATACATGAGAAGGAGTCTCGTGTATGTAGGTTGAAGAAGTCCCTATATGGACTCAAGCAGGCACCTCGATCTTGGTATGCGAGGATTGATGGACACCTGATGAGTTTGGGCTTCAACAAAAGTGTTGTTGATGCCAACCTGTACTACAAGACTGTTAATGGTGAGGACTTGATTATGGTCCTCTATGTTGATGATTTATTCCTGACCAGTACATAGAGCCTTATTATTGAATGTAAGTATGCGTTGGCCTCTGAGTTTGAGATAAAGGACTTTGGTATGATTCACTACTTCTTGGGACTAGAGATGTGGCAGAGAACTTATGAGATCTTCCTGAGTCAGGGGAAGTACACAGTTGATATATTGGAGAAGTTTGAGATACTAAACTTCAAGCCCGTGGCTATACCAATAATGATGAATCTAAAGAAACTAAGCGTGTCTTCTTCCGATTTTGATGAAATTGATTTGACTCTGTACAAACAGCTGATTGAATAATTGATGTATCTGGTTAACACCAGACCAAATATTTGCTATGTAGTGAGTGCACTTAGCCAGTTTATAATTCAGCTGAGATAGACACACTAGATTGTTGTGAAACATGTGTTGAGCTACTTGTGAGGCACAGTTCGACATGGTCTAAGATATGCTTCTAGTATTGATATGATATGGCAG
Organism: Picea sitchensis; assembly: GCA_010110895.2. Taxonomy (NCBI): domain Eukaryota; kingdom Viridiplantae; phylum Streptophyta; class Pinopsida; order Pinales; family Pinaceae; genus Picea; species Picea sitchensis. The sequence continues at coordinate 168,111 of SNQJ01S0013952.1, forward strand.
GAATATATTGACTCTGATTAGGCAGGGAGCGTAGTGGACAAAAAGAACACCTTCAGGTGTTGCTTCACTTTGGGATCTTCCATGGTTTCTTGGTGTAGGAGGAAACAAACTTATGTGGCTTTGATCACAACAGAAGTATAAAACATTGCATTAAGTATGACAGTCTGTGAAGCAGTGTGGCTTCACAAGATCCGTGTAGATTTATTTGAAAATGTGCTGGATTCCACCATTATTCATTATGGTAACTAAAGTTGTGTGAATATCTTTGATAATCCAATGTTTCATGACAATTCAAACCACCTTGAGATCATGTACCATTTCATCCAAGACATGGTGCAGAGGAAGGAAGTATTGGTGTAGTAACTTCCTATAGATGAGCAGGTTGTTGATGTTCTTACCAAACTAGGATGAAGTTTAAGTACTTATGTGATAGACTTGGCGTGGCAGAGAATGCCTCCCTCACTAAGAGGGAGTGTTGATGTTTGTAGCTTCCTGAAACATTCTCTAGATCATACTCCTCCTTGATTGAGTTGATTTGATATGTGATGACACTTATCCTAGAAGGGGTAAGTGGGGCACTTAACCGAGAAGGGATAAGTGTGGTTGGGCTTATAACCCAATGTCCCATGTGGAGCGCACATGAGGACATGTCAAGGGAGTTGACCCTTTTCATCATACACTATGGGAGTTGACCCTAGTGTTTCCACATGGAGTGCCATGTGTGAAAAAAATTCTCTAGATCGTACTCCTCTGTGAATTGAGTTGAGTTGATATGTGAGGACTCTTATTCGAGAAGGGATAAGTGCATTTTGGCTTATATCCCAACATCCTAGAGGGAGTAGCCTCTAGAAGTGTTCCTAGAGGAGTAGCCTCTAGAATTCCACATGGGAGTGCCATGTGTGACAAATGTTTTACTACTATGGTGGTTTTGTACCACTGGCAGAGACTGCGTGTCTCTGAACAATAGTTGTGTAATACTATGGAAAGATACCTCCCTAGCTAAGAGGGAGTGTTGATGTTTCAACATCGGGCATAACTTCTCCTATATTGGACTGTAGACCAAGGGATATAGGATACATTTATCACAAAGGTGCACTTATGGTAAATGGGCCCAGATGTAGTCCTTCCTTGATCATCACAAGGAATAATATGGACTCGAGGTGCTTGAAGTTCTTTCCACGTGTCAGTTAGCATCAAGCTGACATTCGCTCATAGGTGTGTGCCTGTGGTGAAAGATCGTGGTGTGGTCTTTGTCCTAGTAATTGTGATTTGAGAAGGAATGATAAAGACTTAAGATGCTATATGCTATTACATGCAGACCCAAGTGAGCCTAATCTTAGAGAGAGTTAATTGGCTCAGAGGGAGAGACGCAGAAGGAGTTTCTCCTTGGTTCAGGTGGGAGAGAGATGTCTCCCAATACTGATACACAAGTGTCATGAGTCTAGGGTGAAGTTTGTATACTTCAAAGAAAAGAGTGGCATGTTGTAGAATGTCTCCCTCGTTGAGAGGGAGTGTTGATGTTTGGACAACATCGGGAAGACATTCTCTAAAGATAATAATTAATAATATAATTATTAATTGATTATTAACTATAGTAAATAATAAGTAAATAA
>SNQJ01S0013952.1:210594-232196 GCA_010110895.2 Picea sitchensis
TAGTCATCAGAGATAAAAGGAGTCAGATACATATATCCAAAGGTTATAATGATCAAAAGTGACACATACCATGATACCTAGACCAATTAGCTCATGGATCAAGAGCCTTCTCTGATACAAGACCAAGCCGATGGTGATGGATGTTGCTACTGCTGACAAGACAAATCTGATGAAAGAAGAAAAGGATGGGCCCTCCAGGGCCACACTCAGGTCAATCCTGCTCTCAGTACTCCATGTCTAGGACCTGTGGGCCTCAAGACACGATCTCCTAGTTATCCCTAGAAATCGGGAATAACAAGGTTCTCATACCCTAGACTCCTATGTATACTAAATATGTCTATCAAAATAAGCATATAGAGGAATATCCTTCTAGAAGTGGAAGATTCTATTAGGTCTTCTTACATTCGACTTATTCTATTTTATTGCAAGGCCTTATTAATATTGACCTTTATTACATCCGGATATATTTTTCTACCCATGTGTGGGTTAGGACCCTAACATGTCCACCCCCTTAAAAGCAGCCTTGTCCCCAAGACTTGATATGTGGAAATTTTTGCAAAATGGTAGCTGGTTCCCAAGTGGAATCTGCTAGAGTTGTATATTTCCACTGGACTAAAACATCCTTGATGGTTCTCTAACATAGAAGATGCTCATGTTGGTCCAAAATTGCTTGTGGTTGTAGCCAAATGGATCCTTCTTCGTCTAACTTGGGAAGGTTGGTTTGAATTTTGCACTTAGTTCCAATCACCTTCTTTAAGCTTGAAACATGAAAAATAGGATGTAGCTTCGAATGACTGGGCAAATATAACTGATAGGACACCTATCCCATCCACTTGAGAATGGTATAAGGACCATCAAATTTGGGCGCTAGCTTCTTAAAATGATCGAACTTGAGGGAATTTTTCTTGTAAGGTTGCAGTCAAAGAAACACTTGATCCCCTTCTTCAAAGTGACGTTCAGAGCGACCTTGATCTTCCTGTTGCTTCATGCGATTCTGTGCCATGACCAAATTCTCTTCGAGGGTACAAAGAATAGCCTCTCGTACTGTAAGTGTTTGGTCAACCGCATGGACCTTCGAGAAAACAGGTGAGTATGAGAGAACTGAAGGTGGGTTTTGTCCATATACCGCTTCAAAAAGATTCATGCGTGTAGCCATATGGTATGAAGTGTTGTACCACCATTCAGCTAGGGGTAACCATTGAGCCCACTAATTTTTCTTTTCTGAGGCAAAACACCTCAAATATGTTTCCAAACACTTGTTGACAACTTCCGTTTGACCATCAGTCTAGGGATGATAAGTTGTGCTGAGATGCAATTGGGTGCCTTGTAGCTTGAACAACTCTTGCCAAAAATTGCAGGTGAAATTTGGGTCGCGATCAGAAACAATAGAATGCGGTATGCCATGAAGCTTGAAGACCTGAACCATGAAAATTTGAGCCACTATGGATGTTGTAAATGGGTGTTGAAGAAAGAAGAAATGAGCATACTTGGAAAGGCGATCAACAACCACCATGATGACTGATTTATTTCCCAATTTCGGTAAGCCTGTAATAAAATCCATAGAAATATCCCTCCAAATAGCAGGTGGAATCGGAAGCGGTTGGAGTGTACCCAGAGATTTGACTGTTTATCCCTTGTTGAGTTGACACACATCACATTCAACAACAAAATTGTGAATGTCTTGTTTCATACCATTCCAAAAAAAAGAACGTTTGACCCTGTCATAGGTTTTGGTGAACCCGAAGTGCCCAGTTGTGGGTGTAGCATGAAGCTCAAAAAGTATCGTGGATTTAAGTTTTTATTGTTTACTTAAATACAAACAACCTTTGTATCGAATCTCATCATGGAGCCAAGAGTACCCTGGGGAAGCTAGAGCATTGGACTGCAATTGTTGGATTAGATGCAAACTTTTGGGATCTTGTAGCCATTCCTGGCGAGTGGTTTGGAGTGAGCCTAGTACAATGAAGGAAAGAGAAAAAAAGGACCCTTCATCTTCATATTTTCGGGAAAGTGCATCCGAAACCACATTATCTTTTCCTTTCTTGTAAATGATCTCATAATCATATCCAAAGAGCTTAGTCATGCATTTTTGTTTCTTCAGGGAGGAAATGCGTTGTTCGAGAAAATACTTGAGGCTTTGATGGTCTGTCTTAATCTAGAAGTGTTCCCCCAATAGATAAGGGCGCCACAAATCAACTGCATGTAGAATAACCAACATTTCTTCTTCATAGATTGATTTGCCTAGATTTCTTTCAGATAATTTCTTGCTGGTAAAGGCCACAGGCTGACCCTCTTGCATAAGAACAACACCAATGCCTTTCCCTGAAGCATCACATTCCAAGACAAAGGTCTTTGTGAAATCAAGAAGGGCTAGGAGGTGTTGCAAACTTTTGAGAGTCTTTGGGTGAGGCCAGTCTTGCATAGCTTCAATATTTTTAGGGTCCACCTTGACGCCGTCCTTGCCAACCAGATGACCCAAGTACTCGACTTCTGAGGTGCCAAAAGAACATTTAGACAGTTTCAGGAAAACTTGGTGTTGAGAGAGTAGATGGAGAACTCGATCCACATGAGCCAAATGGTCTATCCAGGTTCTGCTATAGATGAGGATATCATAAAAAAAACTAAGACAAAATGATGGAGAAAAGGATGAAGGAAATGATTCATGAGGCTTTGGAAGGTGGAGGGCTCATTACACAAGACAAAGGGCATGACCAAAAACTCATAGTGGCCCTCATGAATTCTAAAGGTAGTCTTAGGAATCTCTACCTCTTTCATATGTATCTGGTGGTAGCCAGATTGAAGATCCAGTTTAGTAAAGAATTGGGCGCCACTCAATTCATCCAAGAGGTCATCAATGACAAGAATGGGAAATTTGTCTTTAATGGGAAGTTTGTTGAGGGCATGGAAGTCATGACACTTTCACCAAGAACCTTCTTTATTCAGGACCATGACCATGGGGGAAGAGTAGGGGCTCATACTAGGGTAGATAATGCCTTCATTAAGGAGTTCTTGGACCATTTTCTCAATTTCATTTTTTTGGGAAAAGGGGTGACGATATGGACGAATATTGGGAGGAAGGATTCCTGGTACAAGGGGAATGGAATGATCATTAATAACAAGAGAAGAAGGGAGTCCGTAGGGAGTGGAAAAGACCACTTGATGTTTAGAAAGGATGGATTGGATGTCTTGCAACATTGAGGGTGTATATGTTTCTTGTATGGCATGGAGTTGGGCAATAACACCAGAATGACCTTTTTTGAGCATCTTTTCCATGCGATGGGAAGTAATGATCTCAGGTGAACTGGCGACGATGCCTTGGAACTTATATTGGTGGCCCTCCTGGTCGATCTGCATGATTAATTCCTTAAAATACATGAGAATGGGACACAAAGTCCTTAGCCAGTCTGCACCCACCACAATGTCACAACTGCCCATGTCGATAGCAAACATATGGGATTTCAGGTGGTAGTCACCAATTTGGAGACACACAATTTCACAACGCCCTCCACATTTCATGAAGCCACCATTGGCAATCATGATTTGGAAATTATTGATGGCATTGATGTAGCAATGAGTTTCTTGGGAAATGTGACGATGAATAAAATTGTGGGTGCTTCCACTATAAACCAGAATGATGACCTTCCTATGCTTGATGTAACCGATGAGCTTGAGGGTTTGTGGAGAGGAGAAGATAGTGAGAGCATTGAGGGAAATGATCGGTTCTACTTCGGAAGGGTCTGGGAGGGTTTATGTTAGTGGTTTCAAGTGACTCAAACATAAGGAGAGTTTCAACATCCTCTTCTGAAATATCCTCCGAGATGGCCATAAAAAGATTTCGTTCCTTACACTTGTGGCCCGGGAAATATTTGTCATCACAATTATAACAAAGGCCTTTGAGTTGGCAATCAGCCATTTCAGCCTTGGTCAATTTTTGGATCTTCAGTGGAGCAGAGGGAGTAGTGGGATTTACTGGTTTAGGTTGAGGGATAAAGGGGATTTTCCAATTTTGAGAAGATACAACCTGTTGTGCTTCTTTATCTCTTTTAGTACCCTCCACCCAACTCGGAGGTCGATCCATGAGGACATGGGCCTGAATCTCATCCTTGAGGCCACTGATAAAACACTCTTGGGAAAAGGCATCAGATTCCCTCTGTCCGAAAAGCCAGGTGCTCAAAGGAAGCTATAAAGTCTTCCATTGTTCTTGATTGTTTCAACTTTGTCAAACGGCCCAAATGGTTGGTTTCGGTGTCAAAGAATTCATAAATCTCGGCCACAAAGTGTGTCCAAGCAATATACCCTTGACGAGAAGCTTTTCTCCATTGCCACCATTGCCAACGTTTTTGATCTATATGGAGAACACCATACCGGAGTTTGGCTAAGTCATCTGTAATTCCATATAAAGAGAAATAATGTTCCATTTAGGTTACCCAACCAGTGGGATCCGAGCCATCAAATTTGGTCACATTGACCCATTGAAGGCATAGGTCACGTTGAAAGTGATGGTGCTGAAAGTTATGGGAATGAGAGGAACTTCCAGTTTTAGTATGTGGAGGAGGGTAAGAAAAAGGGGTATCTGTAGGGATATGCATCTTGGTGCAAAGCATCGAGACAACAGATTCAAGTTGGGTAGTCAGGTCTTGTTTGAATTCCTCGATGGTTGTATTGATGGCGACAACATTGGCACTGAGTTGTTTCACTTCTTGTTGGGTCTCAGTGAGATTAGATTGCAAGGTATTGAAGAGACCTTCCAAGTATTGGCTACGGGTATGGGCCATGAGGATGAGGGAATGGAAATTGGGTGGGTGGGTGTAACATCCCTCTCTGGTGCACTGAGTGAACTTATTCTTTAAGGACACTTGCTCGCAAGTGATCCAGATTATTATGCTATTAAAACATTTGATTTTGAATATGAAGCATTATGGGTTGATGACATGTTGTTTTACTACATTGATATAAACAAGTGCTATTGAATCGGTTTTACTGAGTGTGCAAGATTTTGTACCTCGAGGATGCAGAGGCATCGATGGAAACCCTTGGACTCCGGATCAATTCGGGGAGTGTACCATTGGGGTTTGATTGTTTTATTGTGATATTAGTGCATCTGATTAGATGATATGATATGGATATATTCTGACATGATTTGTTGATGATGCAGGCTGACAATAGCTTGTCGACCAGACTCACATGTGGAGTAAAGGGGTCACACACGACTACCAGAGATGTTGAGGGAGAGGTGTGGATATCAGCCCTACCACAACCTACTAGTACTCCCTCCATGGCTCGAACTGTAGGTTAACGTTTACCTAGTTCGAGAGGACCCACGATGCCATGAGGGAAGACTACGATAGTCTCTCATGATGATTCTAAGTGGCGCGCAATAAGGCAGGGGCCTTATTCCTTAGAGGCCCTTAGTCTCCCACAAGTTCACCTGGTGGAGTATTGACTCCAAGGGTTTTTGATGTCTACCAAGTCAGTCAAGAGGCGAGTGGCACCCTTGGAGCATGTGGTGCATCCTAAAGGGCACATCAAGCAAGAAGAATGGAAAGAGGCGAGTGTCACCCTTGGAGCACGTAGTGCGTCTTGAAGGGCACGTCGCGCAAGGGAAACATATTAAGGCAAGTGGCACCCTTGGAGCACCTAGTGCGTCCTGAAGGGAACGTCGCGTTGTTGATGATAAATGAATGAACCTAGATGGACTTAGGATGAATAACGTGTTAATAATTTTTAGAAACAAATTCCCTAATAAAATGTCGGTCAACACGAAAATTTAAGGTCTAAGTCTAAAATTATGCTACTGGCAAAATTTTATCTATCCATTTAAAAAAATAAAAAATAATGATAATAATAATAAAAACAATGTATGTAATAATTATACTCCTCGCTAAATCTTGTAACAATAAGGGGGTAAGCAATTTAAATAATTCATAAAAATCTGTTAGGGTAAAAAAAAAAAATGGGAATAATTGTTTTATTTTTTTATGATAATTTAAATTTATTAACTAAAAAGGGAAAGAGGAAAAAGGGGGTTAATTTCTACACCTGCCAATTTGAGTCCTAAAGGAAAAGTGGAAAGAGGGAAATCTAAAATATTTAGGAAACTAGGAAAAGAGGAAAACATAAGAAAAAAAGGGAAACCCAAGGGAAAAAGAAGAAAGTCAAACTTAGTAAGGTATCTACCATTAAGAACTTTCTAATTTAAAACAAAACTAGCAAATTGATAATGGGGAAAGTCATTAAAACCTGTAAGGCAATTTGGGAACGCCTAGGAGCAATTCTAGGAGTGACTCTAGGTGGGTGAGGGAAATAAGGGAAATTAATTAATTAAAGAAATTAATTTGTGGAGGAATGAAGGAGATGGGTGACACTTATACGGGGAGGAATTTTTAGGATTCAATTTTTAAAACTTTAATTAAATGAGATTTTAGGAAAGTAAGGGACTTCAAAACTCTATATAATGAAGGGAGGAGAAGGATGAAGGATCTCTTCTATTTGTGTAATGTTACGTTGCAGAAATATCTACTTGACTGACTTACTTTGTGGGAGTTGGGATACCCAACTCGGTGAGGAGTGGTAGCTCGGCCTTACGAGGCGAGCTGGGAGCTAGCTGAATCTATGGATAGTGTGTGTGGCCCCTTTGCGGCTCAGGGGGCTAAGGGGGAAGAAGAGTACCTCTAGCATTGGCTGGGAGGTACCGGTGAAGTCTCGTCGGTCGACAAGTGGGAGTTGCATGGAGCGCGTAGGACGTCCACTCAAAGCGAGTGATCAGGCAACGGTATTCTCTCTTCATTTTTGGTATGGTAGATTGTTGTAGGATTTATGCTTGGATTTGTATGTTTATTTGGGTAAGTGAACTGATTGTCTAGATTGATGACTGAAATTTTTCTTATCCTAGCTCGATCATTGATTGACTCCCATGGCCTTTGTTTCCCCGCATGTCTTGACCACCTTGTGGTGTTTTGATTTTGACCCTTGTGGTTGTTTTTCCTTCATCCCTAGCTCACCAGTCCTCACCTGAGAAGTCAGCCAGGAGCTTGATCTACATTCGTCGCCTCGGCGTTAATAGTCCTAGGGATCTCAATGCCCTGCTTTTCTGTGTGAGGATGATGAGCGAAGGACACACTTGTTAGCCATCTACCCTTGATGTTGGTCCTTGGCTGAAGGTTCTCCTTGTGCTCGGATGCATTTTTTTTAACCCTGCAAATGTGATTGTTGGCGAAGTTTTTCCTTAAAATCGACATGCTTATAGCTCGTCGTTATCTCATTTTTACCTCGTTTTTATATCTTGATGGATCATTTTACCTTGCGTTTTTATTCTTGGTTAAGATATAATATGCGTTGTGTATTGGTATTTTGGAAATGGAAAAACGATTTGATTTCCTGTCTGCATTTTTGTATTTGGTATTTTGGCAATGGAAAAACAAATTGATTTCATGTCTACATTAGTGTATTGGTATTCTGGAAATGGAAAAACGATTTTGTTTCCTATCTGCATTTTTATATTTGGTATTCTGGCAATGGAAAAACAAATTGATTTCATGTTTGCATTTGTGTATTGGTATCCTGGAATGGAAAAACGTTTTTATTTGTTGATCCCTGTCTGCATTTTTGCTTGGGTACCCCATGCGAATGAAAAACGATTTCTTTATCCCTGGCGAATGAAAACATTTATCAGTGTCAACATTTCTTGCTATTACCACAATTTTAATCACCACGAAATTAATACTCAGATTTTATTCCCACGATTGGACTGTCACAGATTTTTAAGTCCATACTGTTGCCACGGTTATACCCCCACGAATTGCTAACCAGAATTTAGTCCCTTGATTTGACTGTCATGAACTTTTATTTCTGCACTGTTACCACAGATGTATCACCATGTTTTTCTTTACATAGGTGGTTTTTTTTTTACTAGACTTGACCGCCCATGAATTAGCTCCAGACCGTTTTCCTGAGTGGCTACCAACACGCCCACGACTTGCTTAAAAAAACGTATGCTGAGTGGTTGCTAACACACCCACGACTTTCTTAAAAAAACAAAAACGTATGTTGAGTGGCTGTTGAATTCGCCCACATTTTTAGCTTTTCAATTCATGAATTTACTTGCTGGAATGACCACATTTGGGTAATTAAAAATTGACTGTGTGCATGCTGAATTCACCCACGTTTTTATCTTTTCAATTCATAAATATACTTGCCGTAATGACCATGGTTTTGGGTAATTAAAAATTAGATCTATGCATGCTAAATTTTCCCACGTTTTTAGCTATTCAATTCATAAATTTACTTGCTGGAATGACCATGGTTTGATAATTAAAAATTGACTGTGTAGCTGTTGAAATCACCCACCGTTTTTTTTAGCCATTCAATTCATAACTGACTTGCAGTAATAACCACTATTTTTCCTTTAAATTGTGACTGCGTTTTCCCTTGAGTGATGGTCTATGTTGAAGTTGAATGGATATGTTTGCCTTTAATTGTTGAGTCGCTGTCGACTGGGCATGATTGGCCACCATTGGTACACTGCGTTTTTGTTGATTTTGCTACAGTGAGTTAATTGGTCAACAGATTCATTCTTATTGTCTAAATGCCTCAATGAATTAAATGGTTAAATAGTTAGGTAAGTTGCCTTGTTATTGATAGATTCGTTGTTATGTAATTGTCATATTAAATGCCAGAACAATTGCTACAACAAGGTTAAGGGTCAACATTTTCCTTTTGTTGTTAATTGCCATGTTAATTGCAAAGCTAAATGCTATAATATTTTCCTTATTAATTGCCAGAACAATTGCTACAACATTATCAATGGTCAACAAATTCATTCTTAATGATTAAGTGCCACCGCGACTTAAATGGTTAGCAGGTAGGTGAATCACCTTGTTATTGCGCTATCATTGTTATGTTAACAGTAATGTAAATTGCTAAATTAATTGTTATTCTAATCCTTGTATCAATTGCCTAGTTAACTTCTATATTAATTGTTATGTAATTGCTATGTTAATTTCCTTGTTGAATTGCTCCGGTAGTGTTAATAGTTAGTAGTTTCCTTCTTAGTGTTAATGGACGGCTAGTATTGTTAGTCCAGACAATATAGTTAGACTACATGTTGAGGTTTAAATTGTTCATAAGGAATATAATGGTAGCATTCTACTTTAAGTTATTAATGTTGTTATTTAAGTTAATGGCTAGTCAGATGGGGATCTGGATTAATATAGAATAGCCCTTTTAGGTTGTAATAATGATTAAATTAGTATGTTGAGTAAAGACTAGATTGCAAATTTTAGACTTGCTAAATTGATTATAATTGAGGTTAGATTGTATTTATGATTATAGTTCTAGTGTTGATTAATTAGGCTTGCTAAATTGATTGTTTTAACGTTAAGTTAGTGGGTGCATTGATGATTAGTTGTAACTTTACGTGCCCCATTAGAATGGAACCCATGTTAATTTACAATGTAGTCATGGACCAGTTAGCCTGGGTGTTTGGTGGGGTCAGGGACGATGTCATGTGGGTTGGCATCACCCCTTTCCTTTGTTCCTTAGTGTCTTGTCGACCCTTTGTGTGGGGGGTAGGTATAGTCTCCCAATCAGTATTCGGCTCCTAGTACGTCAGAGTTTTCTTAAGCCTTGGTCCCTTTTGTTTTTCCTCAGGGTTATTGTCGCACCTCTCTTCTAGGGACGACATGATTCTTGATGCAGGGATCATGGTGCACCCTATGGGTTAGCGACGAATGATATCTTGGTCGGAGTCAGTGCCTACCATGTGAGCATGGTTGAGCGTCGTATGTTGAGTTGGGCACATGCATTGGTTCATGCGCCTTGAGGTTTTAGTCTTGTTTGTCAATGTCGTTATGTCAGAAAGGGGAAGGTTCCCCTTAAGCTTGTAGGTGTGTCTTGTTGCATTAGGTGGTTGGTTGTTGCTCCTAGTTTTTTGTGCCTGTTTGCCCGATTGCCCTTATGTCTATGTGTGGTGTCACAGTTGCCTGTTATCTGGGTTGCGTGCTTCTGTTCGTTGTCTGGGGTGTGATCAAAATTTCGTTTTCGTTGCCTTCTTGCCCTTAATTCTTCAAAACAAAAAAAGTAAATTGTCTTTGGTCGTGGCCGCATCAATGTGGTTGTTACATATCGTATCAGAGCGGGTTCAACCCGCGACTTGGGATCGCTATGGCTTTTGCTGATATGATTTGATTATAATGTTTCTAATTGAGTTGACTTGTATTCATGCAGGCAATCATGGTTAGAGGACGCTGCAGAGATAGATGACAAGGTGCTACGGGAAGAGGCGTGAGGCCTCCTATGGCAGCCAGGCCTGAGGGGTCCAACCCCCAGGGAGACGAATAGGTTGTCAGGCAGGAGCAGATAGTAGTTGGTGACGTGGTCGGAATGATGAGATATTTTTAGCGCATGTCTGAGGCACTGATCATCTGTTTGTACCGAGCTGAGGCTAGAGCATTGGTACCCCCTGAGGGTCCACCGCTCGCTCTGGTTAGTACTAGTAGCATTCACCGGGAGCTCTAGAAGGTCAAATTTCCTGAGTTCTTTGGTGCCCTGGACGACGTAGCTGTCGAGGCATGGCTGGAGAATATGGCGATGTGATTTTCACTTCGAGACTATACCTCCAACATGAAGGTCCGCATGGAATTCTTTCAACTGAAGGGGAGTGCTCTTATATGGTGGAAGACACTCCTACCATAGTTGAACATGGCCGTTGAAGACGTGTCATGGGAACTATTTGAGGAATGGTTCTTAGAGAGGTACCTATCAGAGGAATTCATTGAGCATTAGTTAAAGGAGTTCAATGCCTTACGACATGGCGGTCGTATGGTGCCCGAGTACGAGGCCCATTTTATGGAGCTGCTCCGGTATGCTCCGCATCTTAACATGGAGAAACTTAAGGTCAAAAGGTTCGTATTCGTCATTAATGGATGCTTATGTGCAAAGGTTAGGATTTTGATGCCTCAAACCTTGCATGATGTCATCCAGAAGACCCTCATAGCAGAGGAGGAGCTTATCAGTGGGGGTCAGAGCAGGACTCCAGCGAGACCAGCAGGGTAGATGTCATCTGCTGCACAACAACATCAGACACCAGCCAGACATATGTCGAGATATCGTGGCTTCCAGAGGGGATCCACTTTCACTACACCTCGACGACCGACGCCTCAACAGCGGACACCTTATCGGGGACCACAACATTAGCAACAATGTCGACCGCAACAACAACATTGACCGCAGCAGCAACATTTACCGCAACAATAGAAGTTTATGCCTGTTCAACAAAATAAACCAGGATTCCAGGCTGGTGGGCCATCATCTTCTACTTTGGGTACCAGGACTACTAGTCTGAAGAAGGGATGTTGGACGTGTGGGTAGCCACACTACCAACGCAACTGCCCTGTGAAGAGGACTAGAGCATTTGGATCATCCGGACACACTACCGTGGGAAATTTGGTTAAGGCCCATCAGATTCATACAACGGTGAATAACCACCAGGTAGAGCATCAATCGACTGCGCTCGAGACGACAGGCATTTTCACTGACCAGACCCTTAGTATTTTGATAGATCTCGGTGCTACCGAGAATTTCATTTCTGGTGTAGTTCTAAAAAGGATTAAGGTAAAGGTAGTAGAACAATATGAGTTTAGCTTCATAGAGATGGCCTCGAGAGCCAAACAAAAGGTTGGAGGAAAGGTTACGGGTTGTATCCTTAACCTGGGAGAGTTTTTTAGAAGGTCCAACCTGTACATCATGAACCTAGGATCTTATGATGTCATGATTGGTATGGACTGGTTGGAATCACATGAGGTGATACTCAACTATAATATGAAACAGATGATCTTGGTCAATGATGAGGGACAGAGACGTGTAATTGTAGGATAGAACTAGGGAGTTTCCCTGAGGTTCATATCTTCCTTGTAGCTACGGAAGAGCATACGCAAGGGGTGCAATATTTATGCGATGCTTGCATTAAATGAGAAGGGAATAGTGAAAGGTTTAGAACACCTTCCGGTGGTGAGAGAGTTTGCGGACATATTTTCAGAGGAGTTACTTGGGATGCTGCCAGAGAGGGAATTGGAGTTTACTATAAACCTAAAATTGGGAACTGAACCGATAGCTAGAATGCCTTATTGGATGTCAACCCCGGAGTTACAGGAGTTGAGAATGCAAATGAAGGAATTGCTGGACCTGGGACTGATACGTCCTAGTGTGTCATCGTGGGGTGTGCCTGTTATTTTCATACAAAATAAGGATGGGTCATGGAGGCTCTGCATTGAATACCATCATTTGAACAAGGAAATGATCAAGAATCAATATCTGTTGCCGAGGATTGATGATTTGTTCGATCAAATGAAGGGCGCGACGGTCTTCTCATAGATTGATTTGCAATCAGGGTATCACCAGTTATGGATCGAGGACGATGATGTCCCTAAGACCACCTTTAAGATGAGGTTTGGACATTATGAGTTTACTGTTTTACTGTTTGGACTGACAAATGCCCCAGGGTTATTTATGAGTTTAATGAAAGGGGTGTTCTGCAAGTACTTGGACAAGTTCGTCCAAGTATTCATTGACGATATTCTTATTTACTCTCGGATGACAGAGGAGCATGACGAGTAGTTGCGCTTGGTACTACAGTGTCTGCGAGAGCACAAATTGTATGGGAAGTTGTCCAAATTCTCATTTTATCAATCGAAGATTCACTACTTAGGGCATGTCATCTCCGACGAAGGCATCGACGTGGATCCAGTAAAGGTCCAGGATATTATGGAATGGCCTTCATCGACGAATGTCCCAGAATTTTGTAGCTTCATGGGTTTAGTAGGATACTATCGACAGTTCGTCGAGGGATTTTTGAAGATAGAAAATCTAATGATGGAATTGCAGAAGAAAAACAAGAAGTTTGTTTGGACTGATAAATGCTCAGAAGAATTTTGTAGGCTCAATGAGTTGTTGACAACAACACCAATACTAAAGGTCCCTGACATGGATGCAGAATTCTTGGTATGCACTGACACATCCAAGGAAGGCTTAGGCAGAGTCTTAATGCAAAAAAGACGAGTGATCACTTACATCTCGAGAAGACTGAGAAGGCATGAGGATAACTATGCGTTGCACGATTTGGAGTTGTTAGCCATCGTATATGTCTTGAAGGTTTGGAGACACTACCTTGTTGGAAGAAAATTTGAACTAAAGACTGACCACTGTGGACTACAACACATCTTTACGCAAAGCGATCTGAACGCGTGACAACGACGTTGGTTGGAATTGCTTAGCGAGTTCAACTTCAAGATTACTTACATAAAAGGAATAGTGAACCGAGTGGCAGATGCATTGAGTCGGAGACCACACATATTTTCAGTGATGCCTCTTCAGATGAATCTACATGAAAAGATTCTAACTTTACAGCGTGATGATGATTGGTACAAAGAGGTCGAGAATTTTATCGGACAAAACACAATAATGGTACCAAGATTTAAAGGATTTTCATTTGATAGCAATGGTTTATTGAGGTTTAAAAATCAGATTTACGTACCGCCAAACAACGAGTTGAGGATGTTGATCCTACGCGAGTCTCATAGAGCAGTTTACATGGCTCACCCGGGAGTCACGAAGATGATGGCAAACCTTAAACCCTTATTCTTCTGGAAGGGAATGAAGGCAGACATAGTCAACTATGTGGTCAGATGTCTAGAATGTCAACAAGTAAAGGATGAACATAGACACCTAGTAGGATTACTATAGCCACATGCTATTTCAAAATCGAAATGGGAGGTTATTTCGATGGATTTTATTATTGGATTGCCACTAACACCAAGGAGACATGACTTGACTTTCGTAGTAGTAGACACTCTGACGAAGAGTGCTCACTTTATTCCTATGCATACAACGTATCAGGCACCTTACATAGCTAGAGTTTTCATCAGTGAGATTGTGAGGTTGCATGGTGTGCCTAAGAGGATTATATCCGATCGAGGATCGGTGTTTACTGGACAATTTTGGACAAGTTTCCAAGAGGCCTTGGGAATCCAACTTAATTTTAGTATGGCGTATCACCTGGAGATTGACGAGTAGACCGAATGAATGAACCATACCTTGGAAGACATGTTGTGCATGTATGAAATGGACCAACAAAAGAGTTGGGAAGAATTCTTGCCACTGGCAGAATTCGCTTATAACAACAGTTACCAAAACACCATTAAGATGGCGCCTTTTGAGTTTCTTTATGGGCGACCATGTCAGACACCTTTGAGTTGGGATCATCTTGAGGATAGGGTCCTGGTGGGACCATAAGAGATCCAAGAAATGGAAGAGAAAATGAAAACAATAGGACAAAGGATTAAGGAAGCGCAGGATCGACAAAAGAGTTATGCCGATGCACACTGTGTCGACCATAGCTACGAGGTCGATGATAGAGTCTTCTTATGGGTTAAACCACATAAGAGTTCGATCAAGTTTGGAAAGGGAGCTAAACTCTCTCCTAGGTTCATGGCACCTTTCGAGATTGTGGAGAGAAAGGGGCCCGTGGCCTATTGACTATCCTTGCCTGATTCTTTGAGGTGTATGCATGATGTTTTTCATGTATCTATTTTGAGACATTATATTAGTGATCCTACACATGTTATTGACATGAGTTACTTGCAGGTATCAGATGAGGGGGCGCTCACGGTAGAGTCGATCTGCATCTTGGATGATTGCATTCGACAACTACGACGTCGAACTGTAGATCGGGTCAAGGTCTAGTGGGACAACTACAGTCCGCACTCAACGACCTGGGAAGACGCATATGATATGCGCCAACAATTTCCATTTTTGTTTGATAGATAGAATTATGATACTATGATACACATTATTTTGGCACTTGTACTGTGAAATTTCAGGTTAAAGTTTAGACCAAGAGGGGTGTATGTAACATCCCGCTCTAGCACACTGAGCGAACTTATTCTTTAAGGACACTTCCTCGCAAGTGATCTAGATTATTATGCTATTAAAACATTTGATTTTGATTATGAGGCATTATGGGTTGATGACATGTTGTTTTACTGCATTGACATAGATAGGTGCTATTGAATTGGTTTTACTGAGTGTGCAGGATTTTGTACCTCGAGGATGTAGAGGCATCGATGGAACCCCTTGGACTCTGGATAGAGTCGGGGACTGTACCATTTGCGTTTTATTGTTTTACTCTGATATTAGTGCATCTGATTAGATGATATGATATGGATACATTCTAACATGATTCATTGATGATGCAGGCTGACGATAGCTTTCTGACCAGACTCACATGTGGAGTAAAGGGGTCACACATGACTACCAGAGATGTTGAGGGAGAGGTGTGGACAACAACCCTGCCACAGCCTACTAGCACTCCCTCCATGGCTCGAACTATAGCTTAACATTTACCTAGTTTGAGAGGACCCACGATGTCCTGAGGACAGACTGTGACAGTCGCTCATGATGATTCTAAGGGGCGCGCAATAAGGAAGGGGCATTATTCCTTAGAGGCCCTTAGTCTCCCACAAGTTCACCTGGCGGAGTATTGACTCCAGGGGTTCTTGATGTCTACCAAGTCAGTCAAGAGGTGAGTGACACCCTTGGAGGATGTGGTACATCCTAAAGGGCATGTCACACAAGAAAAATGGAAAGAGGTGAGTGGCACCCTTGAAGCATGTAGTGCGTCTTGAAGGGAACGTCGCGTAAGGGAAACAGATTAAGGGGAGTGGCACCCTTGGAGCACCTAGTGCATCTTGAAGGGCACATCACGTTGTTGATGATAAATGAATGAACCTACATGGCGTTAGGACGAATAACATGTTAAGAATTTTTAAAAACAAATTCCCTAATAAAATGTCACCCAACACGAAAATTTAAGATCTAAGTCTAAATTATGCTAGTGGTAAAATTTTATCTATCCATTTAAAATAATAATAATAATAATAAAAACAACGTAAATAACAATTATACTCCTCGTTAAATCTTGTAACAATAAGGGGGTAAGAAACTTAAATAATTCATAAAAATTTGTTAGGGTAAAAAAAAAGGGGGGGATTAATTGCTTTATTTTTTTATGATAATTTAAATTTATTAACTAAAAAGGGAAAAAGGAAACAGATGGTTAATTTATGCACTTGTCAATTTGATTCCTAAATGAAAAGGGGAAAGAGGGAAACATAAGAAAAGAAGGGAAACCCAAGGGAAAAAACAAAAAGTCAAACTTAGTAAGGTATCTACCATTAAAAAATTTCTAATTTAAAACATAACTAGCAAATTGATAATGGGGAAAACCATTAAAACCTGTAAGAGAATTTGGGGACACATAGGAGTGATTCTAGGAGTGACTCTAGGTGGGTGAGGGAAATAAGGGAAATTAATTAATTAAAGAAATTAATTTGTGGAGGACTGAAGGGGATTGGTGACACTTGTACGGGGAGAAATTTTTAGGATTTAATTTTTAAAACTTTAATTAAATGAGATTTTAGGAAAGTAAGGGACTTCAAACTCTATATAATGAAGGGAGGATAGGGTTGAAGGATCTCTTTTGTTTACATAACATTACGCTACAGAAATCTCTACTTGATTGACTTAGCTTGTGGGAGTTGGGATACCCAACTCGGTGAGGAGTGTTAGCTCAGCCTTGCGAGGTGAACTGGGAGCTATCTGAATCTATGGATAATGTGTGTGGCCACTTTGCGGATTGGGGGGCTAAGGGGGAAGAAGAGTACCCCTAGCATTGGCTGGGAGGTACTGGTGAAGTCTCACCGGTCGACAAGCGGGAGTTGCACGGAGAGGGCAGGACGTCCACTCAGAGCGGGCGATCAGGCAACGGTACACTCTCTTCATTTTTGGTATGGTAGATTGTTGTAGGATTTATGCTTGGATCTGCATGTTTATTTGGGTAAGTGAACTGATTTTCTTGATTGATGACTGAAATTTTTCTTATCCTATCTCGATTATTGATTGACTCCCATGGATTTCATTTCCCCACATGTATTGACCACCTTGTGGTGTTTTGATTGTGACCCTTGTGGTTGTTTTTCCTTTGTCCCTAGCTCACCAGTCCTCGCTTGAGCAGTCGACCATGAGCCTAATCTATAGGTGGTTAATAGACCTATGGATCTAAACTCCCTACTTTTATGTACGAGAATGATGAGCGAAGGACTCACCTGTTAGCCATCTACCCTTGATGTTGGTCCTTAGTTGAAGGTTCGCCTTACACTCGAATGCGTTTTTTTTAACCCTGCAAATATAATTGTTGGCGAAGTTTTCCCTTAAACTTGGCATGCTTATAGCTCATCATTTTCTTGTTTTTACCCCATTTTTATATCTTGATGGATCATTTGACCCTACTTTTTTATTCTTGGTTAAGATATAATCTGCGTTGTGTATGGGTATTCTGGCAATGGAAAAACAATTTGATTTCCTGTCTGCATTTTTATATTTGGTATTCTGGCAATGGAAAAACAAATTGATTTCATGTCTGCATTTGTGTATTGGTATTCTGGCAATGGAAAAATGATTTGGTTTCCTATCAACATTTTTATATATGGTATTCTGGCAATGAAAAAATGAATTGATTTCATGTCTGCATTTGTGTATTGGTATCCTAGAATGGAAAAACGTTTTTATTTGTTGATCCCTATCTGCGTTTTTGCTTGGGTACCCCATGCGAATGAAAAATGATTTCTTTATCCCTGGAGAATGAAAACATTTATCAGTGTCTGCGTTTCTTGCTGTTACCATGATTTTAATCACCACGAAATTAATACTCAGATTTTATTCCCACGATTGGACTATCACGGATTTCTAATTCCATATTGTTTCCATGGTTATACCCCCACAAATTGCTACCCAGAATTTAATCCCTCGATTTGACTATCACGAACTTTTATTTCTGCACTGTTACCACAGATGTATCACCACGTTTTTCTTTACACAGTTTTTTTTTTACCAGACTTGACCACCCACGAATTAGCTCCAGACCGTTTGCTTGAGTGGCTGCCAACACTCCCACGACTTGCTTAAAAAAATGTATGTTGAGTGGCTTCTAACACGCCCACAATTTGCTTAAAAAGAAAAAAATGTATGTTGAGTGGCTGTTGAATTCACCCACATTTTTAGCTTTTCAATTCATGAATTTACTTGCTGGAATGACCACAGTTTGGGTAATTAAAAATAGACTGTTTGCATGCTGAATTCGCCCATGTTTTTAGCTTTTCAATTCATAAATATACTTGCTGGAATGACCACGGTTTTGGGTAATTAAAAATTGGTTGTGTGCATGATGAGTTCGCCCACGTTTTTAGCTATTTGATTCATAAATTTACTTGCTGGAATGCCCACGGGTTGATAATTAAAAATTGACTGTGTAGCTGTTGAAATTGCCCACCCTTTTTTTTAGCCATTCAATTCATAACTGACTTGCAGTAATGACCACTATTCTGCCTTTAAACTGTGATTGCATTTTCCCTTGAGTGATGGACTACGTTGATGTTGAATGGATACGTTTTCCTTTAATTGTTGAGTTGTTGTCGACTGGGCATGATTGGCCACCATTGGTGCACTGTGTTTTTGTTGATTTTTCTATAGTGAGTTAAGTGGTCAACAGATTCATTCTTATTGTCTAAATGCCTCTGTGAATTAAATAGTTAAACAATTACGTAAGTTGCCTTGTTATTGATAGATTCGTTGTTATGTAATTGTCATATTAAATGCCAGAACAATTGCTACAACAAGGTTAATGGTCTGCATTTTCCTTTTGCTCTTAATTGCCATGTTAATTGCAATGCTAAATGCTATAATATTTGCCTTATTAATTTCCAGAACAATTGCTACAACATTATCAATGGTCAGTCGATTCATTCTTAATGATTAAGTGCCACCACGAGTTAAATGGTTAACAATTAGGTGAATCGCCTTGTTATTGCGCTATCATTGTTATGTTAACAGTCATGTAAATTGCTAAATTAATTGTTATGCTAATCCTTATATCAATTGCCTGGTTAACTTCTATATTAATTGTTATGTAACTACTATGTTAATTTCCTTGTTGAATTGCTCCAGTAGTGTTAATAGTCAGTAGTTTCCTTCTCAGTGTTAATGGATGGCTAGTATTGTTAGTCCGGACAATATAATTAGACTACATGTTGAGTTTTAAATTGTTCATAAGGGATATAATGGTGGTGTTCTACTTTAAGTTGTTAATGTTGTTATTTAAGTTAATGGCTAGTCTGATGGGGATCTGGATTAATATAGAATAGCCCTTTTAGGTTGTAATAATGATTAAATTAGTATGTTGAGTAAATACTAGATTGCAAATTTTAGACTTGCTAAATTGATTATAATTGAGGTTAGATTGTATCTATGATTATAGTTCTAGTGTTGATTACTTAGGCTTGTTGAATTGATTTTTTTAACGTTAATTTAGCGGGTGCATTAATGATTAGTTGTAACATGACATGCCCCGTTAGAATGAAACCCATGTTAATTTAGAATGTAGTCATGGATCGGTTAGCTTGGGTGTTTGGTGGGTTCGGGTACAATGTTGTGTGGGCTGGGGTCACCCCTTGCCTTCATTCCTTAGTGTCTCGTCAACCCTTTGTGTGGGGGGTAGGTATAGTATCCCAGTTAGTATTCGGTTCGGAGCACGTCAGAGTTTTCTTGAGCCTTGGTCCCTTTTGTTTTTCCTCGGGGTTATTGTTGCGCCTCTCTTCTGGGGACGACATGATTCCTGATGCAGGGATCATGGCGCGCCCTATGGGTTAGCGACGAATGATATCTTGGTCATATTCGGTGCCTACCATGTGAGCATGGTTGAGTGTCCCATGTTGACTTGGGCGCATGCGTTGTTTCGCGTGCCTTGAGGTTTTAGTATTGTTCGTCAATGTCGCTATGTCGGGAAGGGGAGGTTGCCCCTTAAGCTTGTAGGCGTGTCTTGTTGCGTCGGGCAGTTGGTCGTTACTCCTGGTTTTCTGTGCCTGTTATCCCGATTTCCCTTGTGTCTGTGCATAACGATAGATCTTTGTGGATTAAAGACAACGAAATACGTCTCTACAATGAAAAACATTTAACCCACAATTTCTACCGAGGAAAGTGCTCTGATGCCACTTGAAATATACTAGATATGAAAAGTATGCAGAACAGAAATAAAATGCTAGAAATGGAAGAATAACATCAATATAATCAGAATAATCACCACAATAACACACAAATGATATAAGAAAACAACATAAATAACACTTTGATTCTTAGATCAATGTTCACGGGCCTCTTCAAGGGGGCAACCTCCAGTCGAGCAGAGATTTATTACAATAATCTGCAATCTAGAGTTATCATACCCTCGAATCCTATTTATACTAAATATCTATATCAAAAGAGGCATCTAGAGGAAGATCCTTCTAGAAGATGAAGCTTCTATTAGGTCTTATTACATTCAACTTATTCTATTTTATTGCAAGGCCTTATTAATATTGACCTTTATTACATCTGAATATATTGCTCTACCCATGTATGGGTTAGGACCCTAACAATCATCAAATAGTGATGAAAGGGAATGGGTGAGGAAGGCTCTAATGATATATGATGCCTTACGGTGTAATCTGATGAATGAAGATGAATTATTCAATGAGGCAAGTGGAGGAACAAAGTGTACTTACTTAACGATAGGGACCATAATGAATAATAAAAGGAAGTGGATAAGTTGAGGTAGAATATTTATAGATTCACTCCCAGGTGTTCATTGTTGATATTAGGCTACCTACATGAGGTATTAACCTCTATGTGTAACCTTTGATGAGACTAGAATATTTCAGGAAGCAAGATAAACCCTAAACAAATGTGTGAGAACCCTAGAAGATATGTCAACTCACCAGAATATATAATATTAAGTTATTATACTCCAGGAATATGTAACATCCCGCTCTGGCACACTGAGCGAAATTATTCTTTGAGGACACTTGCTCGCAAGTGATCCAGATTATTATGCAATTAAAACTTTTGATTTTGATTATGAGGCATTATGGGTTGATGACATGTTGCTTTACTGCATTGACATAGACAAGTGCTATTGACTATGTTTACTAAGTGTGCAGGATTTTGGACCTCAAGGATATAGACACATCGATGGAACCCCTTGGACTCTGGATTGAGTCAGGGAGTGTACCATTAGGGTTTGATTTTTTTACTGTGATATTAGTGCATCTGATTAGATGATATGATATGGATATGTTCTGACGTGATTTGTTGATGATGTAGGCTGACGATAGCTTGGTGACCAAACTCACATGCGGAGTAAAGGGGTCATGCACGACTACCAGAGATGTTGAGGGAGAGGTGTGGATAGCATCCCTGCCACAACCTACTAGCACTCCCATCGTGGCTCGAACTATAGGTTAATGATTACCTAGTTCTAGAGGACCCACGATGCCATGAGGGAAAACTGCGATAGTCGCTCACGATGATTCTAAGGGGTGCACAAGAAGGCTAGGGCCTTATTCCTTAGAGGCCCTTAGTCTCCCACAAGTTCGCCTGGTGGAGTATTGACTCCAGGGGTTTTTGATGTCTACCAAGTCAGTCAAGAGGCGAGTGACACCCTTGGAGCACGTGGTGCATCC
>SNQJ01S0013952.1:232206-248390 GCA_010110895.2 Picea sitchensis
GCTAGTGGTAAAATTTTGTCTACCTATAAAATAATAATAATAATAATAATTAAAATAAAATCAACTTAAATAATAATTATGATCTTCGTAAAGTCTTGTAAAATGAAGGGAGTAAGGAATTTAAATTATTCATAAAAAAATATCAGTTGGAATTAATTGTTTTATCTTTTGATAATTTAAAATATACTAACTAAATGATAAAAGGGAAAAAGGGTTAAATTTCACACCTGCCTTTTTGAGTTCTAATTAAATAGGGGAAAGAGGGAAAATCTAAAATTTTAGGAAACTAGGAAAAGAGGTAAACATAAAAAGGGAAAAAGGGGAACTTAAGGGAAAAAGCGGAAGGTCAAACTTAGTAAAGCATCTACCATTTAAGATCTTTCTAATTTAAACTGAGCTAGCAATTTAATAAAAGGGAAAGTTATTAAAACCTGTAAGAGAATTTGGGGACACCTAGGAGTGATTCTAGGAGTAACTCTAGGTGGGTGAGGGAAATAAAGATAATTAATTAATTAAAGAAGATACTTTATGAGGAAGGAAGGGGATGGGTGACACTTGTACGGGGAGGAATTTTTAGGAAATTAATTATAAAAACTTAACTAAAAGAGGATTTTTGGAAAGTAAGGAACCACAAAACTCTATATAATGAAGGGAGGTGATGGAGGTTGGATCATCTTCTGTTTGCATAACATTACACTACAAAAATATCTACTTGACTGATTTAACTTGTGGGAGTTGGGATACCCAGCTCGGTAAGGAGTGGTAGGTTGGACTTGCGAGGCGAGATGGGAGCTAGTCGAAATCTCTGGATAGT
The DNA here is from genome assembly GCA_010110895.2 of Picea sitchensis. Lineage (NCBI taxonomy): Eukaryota > Viridiplantae > Streptophyta > Pinopsida > Pinales > Pinaceae > Picea > Picea sitchensis. The sequence continues at coordinate 233,021 of SNQJ01S0013952.1, forward strand.
GAGTGTGTGGCCCCTTTGCAGCTCGGGGGGCTAAGGGGGAAGAAGAGTACCCCTAGCATTGGCTGGGAGATACCGGTGAAGTCTCAATGGTCGGCGAGCTGGAGTAGCACGAAGCACGCGGGACGTCATTCAGAGTGGGTGATCAGGCAATGGTACGCTCTCTTCATTTTTATATGGTATAATGTATTAGGACTTATTCTTGGATATGCTTATTTAATGGAGAAGTAAACTGATGTTTTTTTTTAAGAATTAATGACTGAACTTTCCTTAGCCTAGTTCGATGGTTGTTGACTCCCATGGCCTTCATTTTCCCGCATGTCTTGACCACCTTGTTTTGTTGATTGTGACCTTCGTGGTTGTTTAGCCTTCATCCCTAGCTCACCATTCCTCGCCTGAGTAGTCGGACAGGAGCCTGATCTACGATCATCGCCTTAGAGTTAAAAGACCTATGGATCTCAATGCCCTTCTTTTCTATGAGAGGATGATGAGCGAAGGATGAACTTGTTAGCTAGCTACCCTTGATGTTTGTCCCTGGCTGATTGTTGATTTCGCCATCTGGAAACGACCTATGTGTGTGGATTATCTGGTGTGCTGGTTGGTTTTCTCTATGCCTTGACTGATAGAACCCCTGCAATCATTCCATGACCTTTCCCATTAGATCCTTGCATTATCCTACTGTTGTCTATGTTGTATTGGGGCTATAGCAATGGAAGCACAGATCGATTCCCTGTCTGCAAATTTTTGGGCATTCTGGCAATGGAAAACCACATGGTTTCATGTCTATTTTTTTTTGTTATTTTATATTCTGGCAATAAAAAAGATTGATTTCAGGTCTGCATTTTTATAATGGTATCCTGGAAATGGAAAAACCTTTTTATTTGATTTCCTGTCTACTTTTATATTTGTGTTCGGGAAATGAAAAACATTTTTGTATTCCAACTGTTCACACATAGCCCAAAATCGATTTTTATCCATCAAGTGAAAAGGATGGGCATTTTTGTATTCCATCTATTTTTAGAGGCTTGGCGTTTTTGTGTTCCAGCTATTCACACACATCCCAAAATCATTTTTTTCCATCAAGTGAAGAGGCTGGGCGTTTTTGTATTCCAACCATTTTCAGAGGCTTGGCGTTTTTGTGTTCCAACTGTTCACATACAGCCCAAAATCATTTTTTTCCATCAAGTGAAGAGGCTGGGCATTTTTGTATTCCAACTGTTTTCAGAGGCTTGGCATTTTTGTATTCGAACTATTCACACACAACCCAAAATCGTTTTTTCCATCAAGTGAAGAGACTGGGCATTTTTGTATTCCAACTGTTTTCAGAGGCTTGGCGTTTTTGTATTCCATCTGTTCACACACAACCCAAAATCGTTTTTTCCATCAAGTGAAGAGGCTTGGCATTTTTGTATTCCAACTGTTTACACACCACCCAAAATCGTTTTTTCCCAACAAGTGAAGATACTTGGTGTTTTGTGTTTCTATTTTTTTTTTACTCAACAATCCATAGTCCCCTCAACAAATTTATTTTAATTGCCAATAATATATGTGAAAGGATTCACCTTAATAATATATGTGAAAGGATTCACCTTAGTGTTTGACCAATTGTCTGTGTTTTCCCCCTTCTTTTGCATGATTTTGTTGAGAAATTTGTGGATAAACATTTAGTGTTGATGAAGTCTTCTTTCGGTTTTTAATTGTTGGGCGTTGCCATCATTATGATTGAAATTATGCCTGGTGGATAGCTAGAAATTCACCCAAAGTCTATGAAGTCTTATCTCGTTTCTAATTGTTGGGCGTTTCCATCTTTAGAGACTGAAATCGTGCCTGGTGGGTAGCTGGAAATTCGCCCAAAACTTATGATGTCTGCTTCGTTTTCTTTTTGCTGGGCGACCTCCCGCTCATTACTGTGTCTTCATGTCTCTTGCCAGCTTGTCTTGACCACCCTGTCGTATGTCTGTAATTTGTTTTATGACTCTTATCATGTTAAGCCTGTACCTTGAATTATTCTTTTTTACTCTGAGAATTGGTCCTGATAATTGCTTGTTGAAGGCCACACTAGTTGTCTTGTTAGTTGCTACAGTTAATAGCCATGATAGTTGCAATGTTAATGCTAAATTAACTACCTTATTTTTGCCAGAATAATTGCTACAACACTGGAATGGTCAACAGATTCATGCTTGATTGATTAAATGGCCACTAGTTGCCTAAATGGATGACTTCACTTTTTAACTTGTAATGACATCAGTCTAGGCCACCATCTTGCTTTGGTGTTTATGCCCTAAGTTTTACCCTTACCTGGCAGCGACTCTTATTGAGGGCGCATGGCAGTAAATATTTTAGGTACATGGCCTTGGTCTCTCGTAGATTGTTATGGTGTTATGGCACTTACACTTCTTAGCCGATTTATTTATTGTTGAAGGAAGCTATCATTTTGGTACCTGGAATAAAGATAGACGCATGTGGAACTTATTGAGTTAATAAATGCTTAGTTGTTTCTTTCGGCCTTGATGTTGTAATGTTGTTATTGCTATAATAAATGATTGGTTAATTGTCATGATTAGATTCCTTGTTAACTTCTTTATATTGTATTAATGGTAGCATTCCACATCAAGATTGTTACTATTTTTATTTAGTTAATGGCCAGATGGTGTGTTGGATGTTAATTCATTAATAGCATGTTAATCTTAGACATTGTAGTTGATATAGTGAATATTGTTTATATTTTGGCAATTGCTAAGGTTAAATCGTATTAATGTTAGATTATATTTGTAGTCAGTGTCTAAATCCTGATTTATACTTGCTAGCTTGGTTGCTTTTAAGGTCAAATTTAGAATTGCCAATTGTCGACTAGTTGTGATTTAGACTTACTAACTTGTTTGCTTTTAAAGGTTAAAATAGACTCGCAAAAAGTTGACTAGCTGTAATTTAGACTTGCTAAATTGGATATGTAATTGATGCTAGTTGGTTTATAGATATCGCCTAATTGGTATCTTAGACTCGCTAAATTTGAGTCAAAATTCATGTTAAGTTCAGTTGGTAACTTGTTGACTAGTTGTGATTTAGACTGGTTAATTGATAAGTTATTAACGCCCTTTTTTAATCATAGATATTGACCTTTCATCCTTGATTAATGGTTGGTTGTTGACGAAGTCGTTTTTAGCTTACGCTTCCTGTTGAGGGTGTGGTTGTTCATTTAATTAATGTTTGTACTTGGTTTTGTAAACATTTAATATGGTTGGTATGTTGGTGTTGGGGGGGATGTAGACACCTCCTTGTTCCTTAGAACAGTCACCAACCTTGAGACCTTAAATGCTCAAAATTGATGGGAACCTGGGCTTGAGCGTTGCTTATGTGTCCTGGAGGTCCTAACCATTACAGGGTAGGATGGGTGGGTAGTCATTCTTATTTTTCATCGGTTGAGTGTCGTACATTGCTTCCAGATGCTTGATGTGCTTTTATGTTAGGTTTTTATGTTTGTTGTGGCGTGAGTTACATGTGTTGTGTTCGTTGTCGTGTTGCAATGTTGAGTATAATGTCATTATTACATTCCTACATACACACACACAAAAAAAAAATTGCACTTGTTATGTGAGGCTTGTTGTCGTAACTAAATGGGAGGTCCGTTACATAACTTGTTATGTGAGGCTTGTTGTCATAACGAAATTTTTGCAATCTGATGAATGAAGATGAATTATTCAATGAAGCAAGTGGAGGAACAAAGCGTACTTACTTAACAACAGGGACCATAATGAATAATAAAAGGAAGTGGATAAATTGAGGTAGAATATGTATAGGTTCAGTCCCAGGTGTTCATTGTTGATATTAGGCTAGCTACAAAAGGTATTAACCTCTACGTGTAACCTTTGACGAGACTAGGATATTTCAGGAAGCAAGAGAAACCATAAAAAAATGTGTGAAAACCCTAGAAGATATGTCAACTCACCAGAATATATAATATTAAGTTATTATACTCCAGGAATATAACTAGGATCCATAGGAAAAAGATAAACATAAAATGTAATTACCAAAAAGTGAGGTTTCTGGATGGGCTGGCTTGACTTTCTGGTAATTACATTTTCTCTTTATCTTTTCTGTGTAGTCGACTCGTTTTCTTGGAGTATAATACCTTAATACTATATATTCTACTGAGACGATATGTCTTCTAGGGTTCTCACACATCTGTTTAGGTTCTCTTGCATAGATTCAATATTTTTAGGGTCCACCTTGATGTCGTCCTTGCAAACTAGATGACCCAAGTACTCAACTTCTGAGGTGCCAAAAGAACATTTAGACTTTTTCAGAAAAATTTGGTGCTGAGAAGGTAGATAGAGAACTCGATCCACATGAGCTAGATGGTTTGTCCAGGTTTTTCTATAGATGAGGATATCATAAAAAAAAACTAAGACAAAATGATGGAGAAAAGGATGAAAGACATGATTCATGAGGCTTTGGAAGGTGGAGGGGGTATTACACAAGACAAAGGGCATGACCAAAAAATCATAGTGGCCCTCATGAGTTCTAAAGGTAGTCTTAGGAATCTCTGCCTCTTTCATATGTATCTAGTGGTAGCCAGAACGAAGATCCAGTTTAGTAAAGAAGTGGGCACCACTCAATTCATCCAAGAGGTCATCAATGACAGGAATGGGAAATTTGTCTTTAATGGTAAGTTTGTTAAGGGCATGAAAGTCAGGACACATTTGCCAAGAACCTTCTTTCTTCAGGACCATGACCACAGGGGAAAAGTAGGGTCTCGTACTAGGGAGGATAACGCCTGCATTAAGGAGTTCCTGGACCATTTTCTCAATTTCATTTTTTTGGGAAAATGGGTGACGAAATGGACGAATATTGGGAGGAAGGATTCCCAGTACAAGGGGAATCGAAAGATCATGAGAAACACGGGAAGGAGGGAGTCCCTAGGGAGTGGAAAAGACCACTTGATGTTTACAAAGGATGGATTGGAGGTCTTGCGGCACCGAGGGTGTCTTTGTTTGTTGTATGGCATGGAGTTGAGAAATAACACCAGAATGACCTTTTTTGAGCATCTTTTCCATGCGATGGGAAGTAATGATCTCAGGTAAATCGACAACAATGCCTTGGAACATATATTGGTGGCCCTCCTGGTCGAATTTCATGGTTAATTCCTTAAAATCCATGAGAATGGGACCCAAAGTCTTTATCCAGTCTACACCAACCACAATGTCACAACTGCCCATGTCGATAGAAAACATATGGGATTTCAGGTGGTAGTCACCAATTTGGAGACACACATTTTCACAATGCCCTCCACATTTCATGGAGCCACCATTGGCAATCATGATTTACAAATATTTGACGACATGGATGTAGCAATGAGTTTCTTAGGCAATGTGGCAATGAATAAAATTGTGGTTGCTTCCACTATCAACCAGAATGATGACCTTCCTATGCTTGATGTAACTGATAAGCTTGAGGGTTTGTGGAGTGGAGAATCCAGTGAGATAATTGAGGGAAATGATCGATTCTACTTTGGGAGGGTCTGAGGGAGGGGTTATGTAAGTGGTTTTAGGAGACTCAGACACAAGGGGAGTTTCAACATCCTCTTACGAAATATCCTCCAAGATGGCCATAAAAGGCTTTTGTTCCTTACGCTTGTGGCCTGGGAAATATTTGTCATCATAATTATAACAAAGTCCTTTGAGTTGGCGATCAACCATTTCAGCCTTGGTCAATTTTTGGATCTTTATAGGAGTGGAGGGAGTAGTGGGATTTACTGGTTTAGGGCGAGGGATAAAGTGGATTTTTCGATTTTGAGAAGATACAACTTGTTGTGCTTCTTTAGCTCTTTTAGTAGCCTCCACCCAACTTGGAGGTTGAGCGATTAGGACATGGGACCAAATCTCATCCTTGATGCCACTGATAAAACACTCTTGGAAAAAGGCATCAAACATTCCCTCTGTTCGAAAAGCCAGGTGCTCAAAGGTAGCTATAAAGTCTTCCACTGTTCCTGATTGTTTCAACTTTGTCAAACAACCCAAATGGTTGGTGTCAGTGTCAAAGCAATCATAGAGATCGGCCACAAAGTGTGTCCAAGCAATATACCCTTGACAAGAATCTTTTCTCCATTGCCACCATTGCCAATGTTCTTGATCTAGATGGAGAACACCATATCGGAGTTTGGCCAAGTCATCTATAATGTCGTATAAAGAGAAATAATGTTCCATTTAGCTATTTACCCAACTAGTGGGATCCGAGCCATCAAATTTGGTCACATCCACCTTCGGAAGGCGTAGGTCACGTTGAAAGTGATGGTGCTAAAAGTTATGGGAATGAGAGGAACTTCCAGTTTCAATATGTGGAGGAGGGTCATATAAAGGGGTATCTGTAGGGATATTCAACTTGGTGCAGAGCATCTAGACGACAGATTCAAGTTGGGTAGTCAAGTCTTGTTTGAATTGCTTCATGGTTGTATTGATGGCAACAACATTGGCACTGAGTTGTTTCACTTCTTGTTGGGTCTCGATGAGATTAGATTGCAAGGTATTGAAGTGACCTTCCAAGTCTTGGCTACGGGTATGGGCCATGAGGATGAGGGAACATAAATGGGATGGGTGGGGTCAAACATTTTGTTGAAAAATTATATGTATGAATGTGATAAGGGCGAAGAGATGAATTCAATGGAATAGGTCTCAAAAAATGGTGCAAACATTTCCAAACTTTACCTGCGGAGTTATACTCCTATCTGAAGAATACTGCAGTGATGAAATGCCCAAATGATTAACCATAAAGAAATGTGTAGTGATTTAGCAACCCGAACACTGTTGTGCGACAAGAACATAGTTGAGCGACAACATATCTTGTCTTTTTCAATTTGTTTATGTTTCTGTCCCCAAGGGTTAGGTTTTCAAGGGTTCTACAGGAAAGGGTTTTCCTTGTGCTATAGCTCTCTGATATACATGCGGTGTCCAATAGTAGTACTCGACCCAATATCTCAGGGCACTAACTAAGGAGGCTGGACCTTACCCTTAGCCGTACTACCCGACTATCCAGGTACTAGAGAGTATCTTCCCGAGTGTTGTTCTCGGTGGCACTATAGCAGTCAGGAAACCGATCGGTTTATCTAAAGAGGGCTTCAGGCAATCTAGGTTGATCCGTACACAGGTGTTGTCTGATGCGCTACCACTCGAAGAGGTACCAACAAGGGTTACAAGGGTGGACAACAAATGTGCGCTTAAGTACCACTTGTATTTCCTGCATGTATGAATCCCTCAACCACGGGTTTATGTACGTAACGATAGATCTTTGTGGCTTAAAGACGCTGGAATACGTCTCTACCCTGAAAAACATTTAACCCACAATTTGTACCGAGGAAAGTTCTTTGATACCAATTGTAATATAATAGATATGAAAAGTATGCAGAACATAAATAAAATGCTAGAAATGGTAGAATAACAATAATATAATTTGAATAATAACCACAATAACAAAAAAATGACATAAGAATAACAACATAAATAACTCTTTGATTCTAAGAGCAATGTTCATGGGCCTCTTCGAGGGGGCAACCTCCAATCGAGTAGAGCTCTATTACAATAATCTCCAAGATAGGGTTCTCATACCCTTGACTCCTATTTATCCTAAATATGTCTATAAAAAGAAGCATTTAGAGGAAGATCATTCTAGAAGAGGAAGCTTCTATTAGGTCTTCTTACATTCAACTTATTCTATTTTATTGCAATGCCTTATTAATATTGACCTTTATTACATCCAAATATATTATTCTACCCATGTGAGGGTTAGGACCCTAAAAATCATCAAATAGTGATGACAGGTGATGCAAGAGCATCACTCTAGCCATCCATGTGCCAACCAGCCAACCCACTCAGTGCATTCAAAGAGAGAATTCAAGGAAGAGAGGCGTCAGTCCTCTCACATTTTGAATTTGAAATTGTATTAAATGTATGTAAGGCTAGTAGAGCTAAAGCCCTGCCTTTGAGTAGGCGTTAGGTAGAAGTAGCCTTTAATGGTTGTAAGGTTGGATCTAGCTCCGATCTGGACTAGACAACCCATTCAATGTAAAGTTAATGTAATTCAATAGAGTAGGCAAGATAGAGGGAAGAGCTCGAAGAGCCCTCTCATGTAATAGATCTTGGATATTATTTTGAAAAAGTAGTTAGGAGAGCTCTGCGTGAGAGTCTGTGAGAGTAGCACAGATAGAGAAGAGAGGAGAGCCGAGACTCTATTGCATTCCAATCTCAAACCACATAGTAAAGAGGCATTTCTTGGTTAATACAAACATAAGCAGTTTTTCCTACATGATATACTATGTGTGATGAATGTCTTTATGTGATGATGATATGTTGTAGATGTATGTTGTAGATGTGCATTTTCAGGTTATAGGTAGAAGCAATTGTCTATTGAGTTCTTTGATATTCAGGTCTGGGTTCTTTGAGGCTTCATGCATGAGTGCATGACAGAACACTGCGGGTTCTGAAAGCCAGTGTAAGGAGTGCACTTCTGAATTCTGTCGATTCAAACAAAGACGTGCTGGGAGGGAACACGAGTCGAATTCATTAGCTCAAGGAGGAAACCTCAAGGTTGTTGAACAGCTTGGAGGAGGAACTGTGTAGAGGAGGACACAATAGAAGATAGACTCACTGAGGGGTTCTGTAGAGCTCTGCCAGGGGGGCATTGAACACATGCACAGAGTACAGAGGAAAAATCCATTGTGGGTTCAAGGAGAAATTAGAATCACTGAGGATTCTATAAGCTCCTCTAGGAGGGAATTGAGTGGGTATTATAGTGCACAGGAGAACTCTATCTTGGGTTCAGAAAGAATATATAACTGTTGAACATTCTGTAGAGCTTTTCCAGGAGGGAGTTGAGTGAGTGAAATAGTGCACAGAAGAACTCTTTTGAGTTCAGACAGAAGAAGTGTCAAAAGAAGACCTTCACAGGGTTGTTGAACACCCTGCAGGCTCAACAAGGAGTGCTTGAGAAGGAAGTTGCCAGAGGGCATTTCCATCCTTTCAAGGAGAGAAAGGGATAGAGACTTTAGAGGTCTGAGCAACAGAGAAGCTCAGGACGGATAGCACCTTCTTGTGTGTAGGGACCCTGGAAGGAGAGAAAAGGTCAAAGAATCCTTTAAGTATTCAAGGAAAACAAAGGTCATGAGAGACAGTGCCTTTGTGCACCAAGTAATAGCTGCAAGGAGTGTAGGAAGTCAGGGAAACCCTTCAAGGTTTCACAGTCCCGAAGCTCAAGAGGGAAAGCATATTCAAGAATGCAGGTGAGACTAAGGTTGTAGGCTCGCAAGAGAAACAAAGGCTGAGACCTTTGATACTTTGGAAATATTCCAAGGAGGAGGAAGAAGCGAAAGCTCAGGAGGGAGCTACAGTTGTCGTTGATTCGGAGATGGAGAGGAAGATCTGGGTTGTTGAAGTTTCACGTCTAGGTGGCGTAGGATAGCATAGCAGAAGAGAGAGATCTGGGCCTTCAGATCTAGAACAGATAGCCGATAGCCATCGGATCTAGGAGGAGCTACATGAGATTTAATCTCGTATGCGTAGAGGAGAGGAACCACAAAATCCTGAAAGGATCAAGACCATCCATCGTTGAAGAGGATGCATGGCGGTAATATGAGGACCTATCAGGGTTTCAGATATCAGGAGTCTGAGAGGTAAGAGTGGGGAGGAAGGAAGTCTCAACTCACGAAGTCTTGAAGACATCAGAGCCATCCATCTAGGAGGACACGTGTCACAAGATCCTCGTATCTCGAGGCTTTGGCATTGGAGAGAAGAACATGGAAGTATTTTGACTTCGTGACTTGTGAAGTCCCGAAGGAATTGGGACCATCCATTTTGGAGGATAGGTGGCAGAGATCTGGGTCATATCACGGATTCGGGTATTGTGAGCTGGGAGGTGGAGGCCTTTGCTCTACAAAGTTCTAAGTCACGAGATTGTGATGTGATCTAAATTGTTGATCGAGGAGGAAGGAGAGCCATGAGATCTGGCATATTGATACATCATGTATCGGAGGTTTAGGGTTTGGAGGAACTTCCTTTCAACTGTAGAAGTCGCGATGTGCCGAGTTCCAAGGGCTCTAGCGAACATACATCACGTCCATCAGGTGGGGACCGTGTGGTTGATAGGTGGAGTCTCATCGCCTGGGAAGGATTCAATATCTTGTTGAATTATCGCACTTCAGAGATTTTCTAGAGGAGAGCACGAGAGATCGACACCCCAACTCGTGAGATTGCGAGTTGCGAGAAGGGTGAAAAAGAAGTCAACCATCACCTCTCAGGGTTTCTAAGAGGGAGAGTGCCAAAGTTCAACACTCCAACTCCGGAGGTCCCAAGTTGTGAAGAGGCACTAGTACATAGCCCTAGCCGATGGTTATGCATGGAGGGTGGTGTCAAGGAAGGAGCCATACCCCATCGCATCTCGGGTATCGAGGTTTGGTGAATAAGAGTTGAGGGTATTCGACTCGCGAACACGCGATTTGCGAAAGACGCTTGCGCTAAGACGAGGTTGTGATCGCTTGGAGAAGGAAAAGCTCGCACTTGGTGTCAAGTTACATAGGGTGAGTTTTTACAAAGGACCTGTGGATTCATTGGAGGTTACAGTAGGAATCAAAGGAGCTACTTTGGCTCAAGGGAGTCTTAGAACGATCCTGAGAGGATCTTGACCCGAGGGTGGGGGTCTGTGTCAAAAGTGAATCGGTGAGGAAGGCTCTAATGATATATGATGCCTTGTGGCGCAATCTGATGAATGAAGATGAATTATTCAATGAATCAAGTGAAGGAACAAAGCATACTTACTTAACGATAGGGACCATAATGAAGAATAAAAGGAAGTGGATAAACTGAGGTAGAATATTTATAGGTTCAGTCCCAGGTGTTCATTGTTGATATTAGGGTAGCTGCGGGAGGTATTAACCTCTACGTGTAACCTTTGACGAGACTAGAATATTTCAGGAAGTAAGAGAAACCCTAAACAAATGTGTGAGAACCCTAGAAGATATGTTGACTCAGCAGAATATATAATATTAAGTTATTATACTCCAGGAATATAACTAGGATCCATAGGAAAAAGATAAACATAAAATGTAATTACCAAAAAGTGAGGTTTCTAGATGGGCCGACTTGACTTTCTAGTAATTACATTTTCTCTTTATCTTCTCTGTGCAGCCGACTTGTTTTCCTAGAGTATAATGCCTTAATACTATATATTCTACCGAGACGATATGTCTTCTAGGGTTCTCACACATCTGTTTAGGTTCTCTTGCTTCCTGAAATATTCTAGTCTCGTCAAAGGTTACACATAGAGGTTAATACCTCTCAGAGATACCATAATATCAATAATGAACACCTGGGACTGAGCTTATAAATATTCTACCTCGGTTTATCCATTGCCTTTTATTATTCATTATTTTCCCTATCATTAAGCAAGTACTCTATGTTCCTCAACATGCTTCATTGCATAATTCATATTCATTCATCAGATTGCACCTCAAGGAATCATATGTCATCAAAGCCTTCCTTACCCATTCCCTGTCATAACCATTTGATGATGCATTCTCTTCATTGGCACAGACAATAGATGTCTCTTTGATACCTCATTTTCATTTTACCCTATGTGTTGTCTTTGTAAGCATATTACCATGAGTCTGTGGCATGACACCTATTCCAAGCACAGTCATGTCCTTGAAATGACTAAAACTCATAGCAACATCAGATCTCAATTGATTGACATTAGGTACTTGAGTATTGATACTACAAATATTTTGTCCAAGTACAATCCCCCTCCGTGTTTTGAAAAACCTTCGAATATCTTGGAATAGTATAGATTTTTGGTGATTTTGTCCTCTTAGAACAACATCAGGCTTAATCTTTTTAGACTCCAACACTTATGCTACATTAATTTTTCCTATTGTGACCCCTACAACAATTTCACAGTTATTTAGTGTGGAATGAGTATGTGGCATGGCACCTGTTCCAAGAACAATCAGGTCCTTGAAACGATTGAAAATCATAGAAACAACAGATCTCAATTGATCGACATTAGGTACTTGAGTATGGATACTAAATTTATTATGTCCAAGTACAACCCCCCTCCACGTTTCGACAGACCTTCAAATATTTGGGAATAGTAAAGTTTTTTTTTTATCTTTTCCTCTCAGACCAAAAGCCAACTCAACCTTTTTAGACTCAAAAAATTATGCTACATTACTTTTCCCTATTTTTAACCCTATAGAAATTTCACTGCTATTTAGTGTGGAATGAGTCTGTGGCATGGCAGTTGTTCCAAGCATAGTCAGGTCCTTGAAATGACTAAAACTGATAGCAACAATAGATCTCAATTGATTGGCATTCCGTACTTGAGTATTGATAGTACAAATATTCTGTCCAGGTACAATCCCCCTCCGCGTTTTGGTAGACCTTCAAATATCTGGGAATAGTAGAGGTTTTTGTTGATCTTTTCCTCTCAGACCAACAACCAGCTTAATCTTTTTAGAATCCAACACGTCTGATCAATTACTTTTCCCTACTGTGACCCTCACAACAATTTCACTTATATTTAGTGTGGAATGAGTATGTGGCATGGAACTTGTTCCAAGCATAGTCAGGTCCTTGAAATTACTGAAAGAAGATCTTGATTGATCGACATTAGGTGCTTGAGTATTGATACTACAAATCTTCTGTCCAGGTAAAATCCCTGTAATGTACCCCAAATTTCCCAAATAAAAAAAAATTGTGAGGGGACATTAAAGTTCCTTGACTCTCCAACATTGGTTGTGACACAGAGATGATCCATTAAACCTATCCTTATTCCTTTATTGTATGCATATTAGTTTTACTGTTGTTATTGGATTAGAATTATACACTTATTTGTATTAAAGAAAATTGCGACCAAGACTGTCATAACCCTTAGAATAACCACTATTTCTATGTCAAGACATGCTATCCATAATAAAATGCATAATATATTATCATTAATCATATATCGTCCACTTCTACATAATTATCCTAGCTCTGATCAACAATATATACTATAGACTATAGACTATTCATAAGAATAACACTAACCATAACGATATATATTGTTTATCATATAGACTATCATATTGATACCATAACAATAACACTCTCCATAACAATATATATATATATATATATATATATATCATTTACCATATAGAATATCATATGGATACCATAACACTAAAACTATCCATAATGATATATATATCATTTAACATATAGACTATTATATGAATAACATAACAACGTATGACTTTAGCATAGTGTAGCGAACATATATCTATACATAACGTATTGTTTACCACAACACAATGAAAATATACCTATACCTAACATAGGTAATCCCTACCCGACTATTAACATCATATTTTCGTTCTAGGGTTTGACTCTTAACATTACTCAACAATTAAGTGGTTTGAAAACTATTTATGGTGGATGACAAGTCAGGTCCTATAGGCATTTACTCCTGGTTTGGTTCATTAATGGTGAGCCTCTATCATACCTTACAGGATGAAACTTAGGTGAACACACCCAATGTAGGCTCGCCATTTCCTCGAGTTCCCATGACAGAGGTAAGGGTTCATACCATCCTCTTTTACTCCTCTAGCGAGGACTTCGAGGTAACATTTGTTCATCATTATTTCCCCCTTTGGTCCTATAACACAAGTTTTGTCTCTACACTATAATATGACCGATGCATTTGGTGAAGTTCAGCTCTGGTGAGCAATGGAAAGAGGCAACGCATACCCTAGGTTCTCTATGCACCAAGGTGAGTAAATGATTTCATTGTTTAAGATCTATGTGATAAGTATTTCATGATTTATTCTCTTTTTGATGCAAATGTAAATAGTTGAGAGCTCAAAGTAATAGACCTCATGTTTTCCTTTCTCTGTTTGAGGGTTGACAGTTGTGCCCCATATGCGTTTGCTTCCCAGGATTTCCATTGGGTTTATGGCTTCATTTGTAAGTTAGATGAGACGCCTTGAGAATTAACGATCGGGTTTGAGGGTTACTGTGTTTTCTCTTGGTTGGCTATAAGTATTCAAAACTAGTCATTTGTGATTCCTTCCCAGTCAGACCATCGCCCGAATCGTTATAAAAGTTAAACCCTCTGCATTTTATTTTATTTGTCGTTGTATATTGTTATTATTACCCTCTAGAACTCATCCGAAGATCTCAAGACTTTCTATGTTGATTGCTATTATTTAGACTTGTTTGTTGTTAAAAATCCATAGGAAATTTCATAATTTTCACTCTTTATATATATATGGCAATATTAACACTTGGTGGGACATTTTGTAATTTGCACTCTGTATATATATGGCAATAATTAACCCTTTGTGGGAAATTCATAAATTAGATTCAATGTAAATACATGGAAAATTAATAGGACCTTATTCTTTTGAAACAACACACTTGTTTGTATACTTTGGATTGCAATAACTTACCTCTACTTGGAAGAATCGTGGTTTGTTCCCATGACCACCCCAGAAAAATCCTTCACTTGATCTACACTTATGAATTTAACCCGTTTACGAAAATCCTTGCCTATGTCGACCACTCTGCACTAGTAAACAAGAGGGTATCCTTGATTAATCAACTGTTCATTTGAATCCCGTAGGGTTCAAACATGTTTTTGCGTAGATAGATTTTAACCTATGGATTTGGTTCTTACCATATGTTTCTATGCACTCAAACTTTCAAATTTTACCAATCTGTAATGTTGTTTAGATTTTAATGATCTAATGTGAATATACACAGGTCACATCTTATGCGCCTCTTATGAATATGAATTTAATACTTCCCTCACTATGATCGTTACCCGAATCGGGAATTCCACTCTGTCATTTCAGGGAAAATAAATGGTAGTCTCTATTTAAACACTGAGTTTGGCATAGTCAACGCCTTCCATTTATTTGGTCCTCTATATAGGGTTTGGATAATTATTAAAATATGTGCTTCCTGTTTTATTAATCTATGCACGACCTATTTTGATGATAATTTTTTATTGTTTCACAAGGAAAAAAAGGCGATCTGGACCTTCGTCAAAACTCAAGCTAAGTATTGTCCTTGACTTATTCTTATTGTTTGATCTCCATAGAATTAAAATGCCAGAACATTTTACTAAACCCACATTTTACTTCCTTTGTAGGTTGAGCAAGTTGGTGTAAATGGATGAAGGAACCATCTTACCTCAAAAGGTATTTGAGTTCTGATCTATGCATGCATTACTCTGGTTACATACATATTCTGTGTATATTTCTTAGAACTTTGTTTACAATACAAGAGGTTGTGGAGTCTTTGGTCTATGGTACTCCAACTGTAATATTTGAACAATGATCGATTGAATA
>SNQJ01S0013952.1:257116-277776 GCA_010110895.2 Picea sitchensis
AATAGGGACATAAAGATAGTTCTACTATTTCTTTATGTATGCACACACACACACACACACACACACACCCACACCCACACCTATATAAATATTGATGTACAACCATCACATTCAAATACACAAAATTTCTAGCATCATTTAACTATGAAAATCCATAGTAAAACAGGTGCATACAGTCCCTTAAGAATTGATTTCATGTATGCATACACATTCAACATATTCCAAACAAATAATAACCATAATATAACATTGACAAAGGAATACAAGATGAGATACATATCTAAAACATGATGCTAGAATACAGATGGAACAACCACATTTCACCCAACCTTAGAACAAAACAACCAAGTTCACTTGTCCTTCTCACCCCCTAGAATGACCATGAGTACATAAGGGCAAACTGAATGATCGTCCTTAGCTATAATCACCATCCAGAGATCAGAAAATCCTTTGCCTCACACTAACAATGCTCATAACAACAAATAGTTTCTTTCCCCCCCACATACTAAGAAGTATCTTGCCTCCCCCATTTGTTGTTAAATATGCATCCTTGTGCCTAGGTTTTTCCTTCCCTCCTTGGGGAAATTCGTAGCCTTACAAATCCCTAATTTTTAGGGGCTGCTAGTGGTCAAATTCCACATTTTCCACTTGTAAAAATTATCCTTGAGGTAACTCAAACCTATTCCCCACTCATGGAGTCATGGTCAACTATTTTTAACATAGTTGTTCCATTTGTCTTCCAGCATTTAATTTATTAAAATTTTCTCTTACACATGTGTCAAATAGAAGAGGACAATTGGGAAAGTCAAATATTTGCCCAACAATCATCAAATAATTAATTACAATTATCAACATTCCAAATTCAAATTTTCCATAAATGACAAATAATTTCCAAATCTGAATTTTCCAAAAATGGAAATTTATTTCAAAGTTCACTTAGAATTTAATATTATAAACTTTGAGGATATTACAATCCACCTCTACATTTCGGCAGAGATTCAAATATATGGGCATATTACATGTTTTTGTTTATCTTGTCCTCTCAGAACAACAACTAGCTCAATCTTTGTAGAATCCCAACTTCCTCCCAAGATCTAGCCTCAAATCAAGCTCCAGATCCCCCAAAAATGGGAAAAATCCAATAAAATTAGCATAATTAATTATAAAAATACAAAAACCAAATTACAAACACAAAAATGGAACATTTGCATGCTATCCCCTTTCTTTCGGGCTCCTGGTCATATGGGAATGGTCCATGTGGTCTGCGCTAACACCTTACCTTACGACTCCTTGGCTAAAACTCCTGGTCATATGATCCTGGTCGGACATGCTAGCCCCTGTCGACATAGGCTTCTCTCAAAAAATGCACCAACCATTAAATTAAAAAACATTCCAATACATGTTTAAAAAAGTTACACATGCGGGGTATTGGTTATCACACTGGTGGTTAAGTCATTTGCCCAGGAATTTCGTGGTTCGAATCCTATAGAGTATAAATAGAAAACAATTTTGGCCCAACCAATATTGGCTAAGTCTAGGGTGCCATGTGACACCCTCTGATTGGGCCATGTGTGACCTTGTGATTGGACCATACAGTCCATTCATCAATACAATCAGTGCACAATCAACACCACGTCACTGTCATACAACCACGTGTTGTACCCTGAGCCTGCCACATTAACATCCGTACTTGCAAGTCAACTGCCCAGTCAGATGCCACGTCAACATCTGTATTTCCCAATCACCCTTCCATGTTAGCATCCATACTGCCAGCTGCCATCCATACTTCCATGTGTTGGCCTGTCATTGGGCCACGTCAGCATTCCATACAACCACGTGTCACATTCGTACAGTTCCATGTGTCCATTTCTTATTGGTCGACATCATTCCCTGAAAATGAAAAAAACAAGTGACACGTGTCACCTCCTCATGCTTCCATGTGTCCCTATTGATGTCATCATGACATCATGTTGACGTACTACTGACATCAACAGTACGACCTGTTGACTTTTTTTCATGTTTGGGAAATCGATCAGAATGCGATAACTTTCTCATACGACGTCCATTTTTGGAAAACATTATATGGAGAGAATCAAAGTGAAGATCCCAACGCAATGGAATTTTTTTCGTCTGATTCTGAGAAATTTGATTTTCAGGCCTTCCTGGATCCATTTTGGATCATTAAGAGAAAACAAGTTGCATGGAAATTTGTTAAAATATTTGTTTTATCAGACAAAGATTCATTATTTGGGACACATTATCTTTGGAGAAGGTATCATTGTAGATCCAACGAATTTTGAGGCTATTGTGGAATGGAAAGAATCGATGAACATGCAATCAATGCTTTGTCGAAGGATTTTCAAAGACAGCAAATGCAATTACAGAATTACAAAATAAGAACAAAAAAATCTTATGGCCAAAGAAGTGCGTGGAAGCATTTCAAAAGCTTAAAGAACTATTAACAACACGGATTTTGAAGTTTCCATATGTGAACAAGGAATTCTTGGTAATGATGGACGCATCTAAGGAAGGATTGGATGGAGTATTAATGCAATATGGTCGATTCATCGCATATATTTCAAGGAAGATAAGAAATCATGAAGAGAATTATGATACACACGAATTGAAATTGTTAGTGATTGTTTATGCCTTGAGAGTTTAGAAACATTAGCTTATTGGACAAAAATTCAAGTTAAAAACTATTCATTGTGGATTGCAACACATTTTTACTAAGAGTGACTTGAACATGCGACAAAGGCAATGGTCGAAAATTTTAAGTGAATATGATTTTGAGATCATGTATATCAAGGGAACAATTAACAGAGTAGCAGATCCGTTGAGTCAAAGACCTTACATTTTCTTAGTAATACCACTATATATGAATCTTCAAGAAAATATTTTATCATTACATATTGATGACGACTGGTACAAGGAAGTAAAATACAATATCGTACAATATACAATGATTATACCTAGACATGAGGGCTATTCTTTGGACAATGACAGACTTTTAAGATATAATAGCATAATTTGTGTACCACCAAATAATGAATTGAGAAACTTAATTTTGAAAGAAGATCATCGAGCGATGTATATGTCTCATCTTGGAGTCATGAAGATGAAGGTATATCTTAAACCATTGTTCTTTTAGAAAGGAATGAAAACTGATAGAGTAAACTATGTGGCGAGATGTCTTGAATTTCAACAAGTGAAGGATGAACATAGACATCCTGTGGGTTTATTACAGCCACATGTGATTCCTAAATCGAAATGGGAGGCTATATCTATGGATTTTATTGTTGGATTTCCATTGACAGAAAGAAGCCATGATTTTATTTTGTAGTCGTCGACACTTTGACAAAGAGTGTGTATTTTATCCCATTTCATACGACATATCAAGCACCAAACATAGATAGATTTTTTGTTAATGAAATTGTAACATTTCATGGTGTACCCAGGAAGATAATATCTGATAGAGGATCAATATTCACTAGGAATTTTTTGACTAGTTTCCAGGAGGCTTTGGAAATGCAATTGAATTTTAGTACAACATATCACCTTGAAATAGATGGACAAATGGAAAGAACAAATCAAAATTTAGAGGATATGCTTCGAATGTATGTGATGGATCAAAAAAAACGTTGGGAATGTTTTTTAACATTGGTATATTTTGCTTACAAAAAAAATTAGTACGATAAAGATGGCACCTTTCGCGTTTTTATATGGACAATTGTATAGGAAACCTTTGAGTTGGGATAAACTAGAGGAAAGGGTCATGGTGGGACTAGAATTTATCCAATAAATGGAATATGAGATGCAATCCATAAGGAAAAGTATTAAAGAAGTGCAAGAATGAAAAAAGAGTTATGCAAATGCACATCGTATAGAGCACAAT
Source organism: Picea sitchensis (assembly GCA_010110895.2). Taxonomy (NCBI): domain Eukaryota; kingdom Viridiplantae; phylum Streptophyta; class Pinopsida; order Pinales; family Pinaceae; genus Picea; species Picea sitchensis. The sequence continues at coordinate 261,012 of SNQJ01S0013952.1, forward strand.
TATGAGGTAGGTGATAAATTACTTTTGTGGGTAAAGTCGCATAAGAGTTCTCTTAAGTTTGGAAAGAGTGATAAAATATCTCCAAGTTTTGTGGGACCTTTTGAAGTTGTATAAAGAAAGGACCCATGGATTACCGAGTAGTCTTACCTGATTCTTTGAGGCGTATGCACAATGTGTTTCATGTTTCAATTTTACGTCATTATATTTCATATCCATCACATGTAACTTATTGACATGAGTTCATTTCAGGTATCGGATGAGGGCGCTCTTATAGTAGAGTTGATCTGCATACTGGACCATCGCACATGACAACTATGATGTTGAATAGTAAATAAAGTCAAGGTCTAGTGGGAATATTATAGTCCACATTCTACGACTTGGGAGGACGTATATGACATTCGTTAATAGATTCCTTATTTATTTTGATAGTTTGATATATCGATTAGTCTCATCTATATTTATTGATTTTATAATTAGATTGTATAAACTTTTGGATGGAGTTTAAAACAAGAGCGGGTGGATGTAACATCCAATTTTGATGATTACATTTCATACATTGACTTATTCTTTGAGGACACTTGTGAGAAAGTGATTTGTTTTAAAACATGGTACATTATGATTATCAGTTTGGTTAATATGTTTGTGTTATGATTTAGAATTGAAGCTTATAGATTATTTATTTTGATGTATAACATTGATAGGTATTACAATGAGGTTTATTGAGTGTGCAAGAAACATAACAGGATGAAGATGCCGACGACATAGATAGACTTAGGGTTATTTTAATTAGCTTCGAATTAGGGTTACTTTAGCCAACCTAGTTATCCTATTGACTGTCCTGCTTATACATTATTAATAACGAAGATCAGCCAGCTCTCTAAATTGACGATTAGTCCTGATGATGAATCCCGATCTGGATTCGAAACGTCGATGACAAAATGACACTAACTATGGATTCTCCGGCAAATGAACTTGAAATCTCTCACCACAGAAATCTGAAAACAATAATAGATAGACTTCCTTGAACTCCAGATTGAGTTAGGGAGTGGATCATTTACCTTGGTTATGAATACTTGACTATTATGCATATGTTATATAATGATTTTAGTTATGAATTTCATATATATGTGTGTGTGTGTGTGTGTGTGTGTTATTGGTGTTATCTTTGTCATTGGATGCATGCATGGTGATTCTTGATAATGTGACTCACATATGTAGTAAATGGTCATACACAAATACCATATGGATGAGGGAGAGGTGTGGTAGCGTCCTTGTCACAACCTACTAACACTCTTGATGTGACATAAACTAGCACAGCCTCAAACTCAGCATTTGTGGCTGATGAATGCCAAAAGGTGGGTGGGTGGGCAAGAATATGAAACGCTCCAAGCTCATGCGGGTCTGCGAGAATATGAAACGCCCGGAGAAGCACAAACGGTTGACGGCTGAGACAATATGAAACGCTTGGAGAAACACATACAGTTGAGATGCACTAACAGTTGAGGAAGTTGAAGTAATGGCAATTAATAATCCAAACTTGATAATTTCAAAAGTTAATCATTTAAACGTGGCAATCATATGGTGTTACAGTAATTTCTTAATATGATTAGGTAAATGTTAAAAAGTAAACAGGTTAATAGATGCATTCAAAAATGCAAGGAAGTTATGAAGAGTAAATCACATTCATTGATTTGGGAGGACGACTAAGAATATGCCAACATCTTCAATTGTTAGCCATCAGATTATAATTTGAGATTAAAAGGTCATTAATTGTGCCCATTGCCAATAGGTGTACGCCTTTCGGTGTAACTAAGGTTAACGACTATCTTGTTCAGAGAGGTTCATGATGCCATGAGGGAGGAATGTGATAGTCTCTCATGAGGATTTCTGAGGGGTGTGCAATAAAGTAGATTCCTTATTCCTCACTAATCCCTTAGTCTCACACAAGGTCGACAAGTGGAGTGTTGACTCCAAGCATCGAATAACTTCCAAACTATGCAATGACGAGTGGCACCCTTGGAACACGGAGGTGTGTCTTGAAGGGCATGCCACACAAATAAATGGTGAGTCAATTAAAATCTATAAGACCTTAAAAAAATAAAGTGAATACTTAAACCTATTAGAAAATAAAAAAAAATAATTAAAAGTTAATAGGATAGAGAAATGACTTTATATGATTTTATGTTGAATTTGAAGAGAACATAATAAAATCTAAGTTTAATTGTATGATTAATAAAATCCTATAAATGATAGGATTGGGTCTAAGGGTGATTAAACTAAACAAAATTTAGTAAAGGGAGAATAGGAATAAAAATCTAGACATATGCACAAGGTGTGCATGAAATAAATAAATAAATAATTTAATTAAGAGAAAATATATTCATGAGAGAATGGGTAGACAACATAGAGTTAGTATCCTAAGTCAATCAACCACTAAAATCCTAAATAAGAGAAAATCCTAAATAAGAGAATAGTCCTAATCAAACTCCAACTATAAATTAGTTAGGGAACACAATAAAAAAGGAATTGGTGAACTAAGAGAGAAATAGGAGGGAAATTAGGAACAAGTTGTGGGTGTGAGGGAAAATCCTTAATTACTTAAATTAAAAAGGGATTTAATATGTGAAACTTGAGGAGAGCGTGAAATGTGTTGTGGGTGAATAATATTTAATTTAATTATTAAAAATTAGGTAATTGTGCATGAGATGACATGAGTCAAGCTGAATTTTCCTATATAATGAATGGTGATGAAGATATAAATTACCCTAATGTTGGGTGAATGAAATGTTGGTGAAATTTTGATTGATTGAGTTTACTTGTGTGAGTTGGGTTCAAGCTTGTGCAAGAGGTGGAAGACTGTCCTTGCAAGGGAAATCTTGAATTAGTTTTCAACCTGAAACTCTGTGTGTGACCAGTTTGCGGCTCAGGGGGATAAGGGAGAAGAAAAGTACCCCTAGCATTGGTTGGGAGGTACCTATGAAGTCACTTTGGTTATCAAGCGAAGGAGACATTAATAATTCTTTTGGATTGAAGAATAAACACTCAATTCAACATATTCATGGTTACGATATTTTATTATATGGTTATGTTCTTTCTTATTGAATACCGGCGTTAATTTATGTTGAATATTGTAATGTCCTTCAATAATTTATTAGTGTTATGATCATCGGATATGTATTGGATGATCATCTGGATTATTGGTACATTGTTCATGCCAAATATATATTTAAATTTTCATTTATATATGTTGGTCGAAATGGTTTACATGCAAAAAGTTATGAGTATAATGTGGTTAATGCATGAAAACAAATTTTACAGTATTATTCTTTCAAAGAAACATTTGCAATCAATAACAGGTTAATTGTTTGCTCTATCAGATACTACTATGGATATTTCTTTATGCTGGGTTTTATTAATACAATTTGGGAATTTCAAATAATAATTTAATTTCCTACAACTTCTAGTTTCCTTAAAAGGAAAAGAATACGAAAGTTGGTTAGTAATATATTTTTGAGTTGAATTTGAATAGGTAAGTACTATGCACTGTTATAAAATTGTAGTTGTACTATGAATGACAATGCCATATCACTTATTTTGTATCCACCGCTTCCCCTCAGGATCGTTGTTGAAGGATTACATTGTTGCTCGAATTGCAATATTTTCCCACTCGTATTCAAAACCCAAATGATATATAGATTTAAGGACAAAGCGGGCAGGAGCTCAACATGCAATTGATGTAAGGTAAAATTTAAAGTATTTGGGGTCTTATAGTTTAGATTATTGGAGATTAGATCAGATGCATCGATCCGTTATCCGAAGTCAAGCTTATGGTTATTCGTATAGATACAAATTTTGGCCATTCTTTTACTATAACCTCACTCATTGCTTCTTTTGGGAGGGGTAAAGCACAAAAATCCACAAGAACCAAAAAAATAAAAAGAATTGTGGGGTTGAATGAAAATAAATCTTCTTTGAAAGGATGCATGAAAATGAGGTGCCATTATTTCTTCTTTGCACAAAGAACCATTCAAATATGAAATTGTTGATGCTTGAATCTATTAGGACTGAAAAGACAACCTCATGAGGATGTAAATCCCCTTGCGTTTTTATAGAGGTGGTACTCCTCTTTACTTTAAGATTTTCTTGGGACTCCAGGTCTTCAGAATATGGGACTTTGCAAAAATATGTCGTGGTAATCAAAGAAATATAAAGATTGCAAGAAAAAATAAAAATAAAATGTTTTATTTTCTTTTTAAATAATGTTCTTGAGAAATGACCAAACCACACACTTCACACATTTAAAGAAGATAAAGAAAAATTTCCTGACATCCATTATAGTTAAACTAAAGATTTCTAATCACATAAAATAAAAAGAATATGATACACATGTATACGAGAAATTTAACAGAGTGGACACATGGGAACTTAAAATAAAGATAATGATAGATCAATCTCAAATAATTATACTAAAAATATATATTTACAAAGCACAGTCAAAACTAATCTCAGAACAACTCTCTTGAAATTTCTAAAAAATATATAGTTTGTTACATACTCTTTGAAATTTACAATGTGTTTGTCGCTAGGACTGGGATTGGAGCTCCCGAGGACCATAAAGAAAATATATACAAGAATTAATCTTGTAGAAGGAGGATGGTGGGCAGTAAAAGAACAAAAAGACTTGGAAAGAAGAAAAGAGAAGATATCGGACTCCGATTAAACCTTTCTAGTCAAAGAAGCAGAGTAACTAGATGAAAGAAATNGGTCTCTCGTGTCTTCACTTGCTCGTTGTTGTCCTTTTATTATCTTCATTAATGGATACACAAACCGTATCAATAGTTTATTTCCCTTCGTTGGTCAATTTGTCGATTGTTTTATTGAACCATTCTTCAATATAATTTTTCATTGGCACCACATTTATCTCATGTTGGATTTTGATGATGAATAACTTGATTTCCAAGTCTCTCAAATCAAGGGAAATACCATGTACCTCTTCCTCAATATCTTGATTCTTCATGGAATAGTGCACTAGCCAATTGTATTTTTCATCTTCATTATATTCGAGTATACCATAGAACTTTTCAACTGATAACCCTTTAAAAATATCAACTTGTTCGTCAAACTGTTTCGTTTTTAGGAACATTGAGTTGAGAATTAATTTGGGGTGTTATACTTTGTTAGTCCCTCATATTAGGCCTATCTCCATGAGCCTCTTGAATAGTTATTCCCTTTTCAGTATAGCTTTGATGCATGCTTGAACAATATTATTCAAATTTTTAATTTTTTCCTTCTAGCATGCATTCAACTGCTTTATCCGACTTGGGAAGGGAAAATCCTCCTCTCTTCTTCTTAGTTCCATCATGTTAGAGACTTTGTTTCTAAAGGGTAGTACAACATCAAGGTAAAAACCTTCTTCTTTGTTCAGATCAATTTGCAAATATTCATGGAAGGCATGTTCCCTCGAGCCAAAATAAAGAATGTTTTAGAAACTTCCCATGCCTCTTTAATCAACGCCATTATTTTCCTGATATTTCTTTCTACATAGCTCCTGGCTGATGTGAGTAGGATTGAAGATCCCTTCAATTTAGCAGTGGTTGTGATGGGTCTGACTATTAACAAAGGACTAGAAAGAAGAGAAAGAGGCATTAAGGCGTCTTCCATCTCCCTGATCCTTTGTTTCAACTTCGTGTTTTCTGCTTCTAGATCACCAATGGAGTCATTAAGAGCATCCTTGGTTGCTATGGGAATTTTAGAAATCTCTGATGGTCGCATATATTTTAGGTCAATCTATGAATGAGATTCTCCTTTCTTATTTTTCATATCACATTTTCCAATAATCAATTTCTTAGATTCCCTATCAAAGACAACACTTTGGAAATAAAATGACTCTTCTTCACTAAAGGTCTCATTCCCAAAAAACTCTAATGATGAATTTTGGTGGGCCATATTTCCGGGATGATTAATGATGGGAAACATTTTCTCGATATCCACCTCGAGCTCCATGTATTCAAGAGTGAAGTTGTTGATGTCATGGTCTTCTTCCTCTTTCACAACATTCTTCCTCTTCTTTCTTAGAGGGAGCTTGTGTGAGATCTCAATTTTACCGGAGGGGGGATTCTTTTCTCCTACACCACTTGAACTATTGTTGGTAACTTTCCTAGTTGGGTATGTCATTGGAGAATTTCTATGAGATGTGGTGGTTTTAGGATTAACAACTGGACACTGAGAGCTCTTCTCACTGGAACCCTTTCCTTTTTTCTTGTAAAACTCGTTAGTACTAAGTATTTTTTCCAAGTCGTCAACATTGTGTACAGGAGCACCTAAGTTGTTGTCATCTTCTTCACTGAAAATAGTACAAATGAATGAATTGTTGAATCCTACTGACATCATATGCTCCATGAAGATTTTTTTCGGGTCAAACCCCTTTATCTTTTCAGCATACTTCATATTTTCATTGTGGAAGTGACTCACAAATTCATCAATTTTGTTTATATTCTTGAATATGAAGTCTCCAATTTTCCAAGGAAACATGATGAATTTATTTTTACTCTTCTCATGGAAAAAGTGCAACGTGAAATTGTATTGCCTCACCACTTCCGTAATAAATACTTTATTCGATACATAGTATGGAAGAAAAGAGGGATTTTCCTTGGAATAAAAGATCATGATAACATTGTTATTTTCCATCTTCTCTAACATTCCATTTTTCTCCAAGAATTTATTATCCTGATCGGATATCCCAGGGGTATTTTAACCAAATAACAGTCCTTTGAAAATCAAAACAAAACCATTGTAAACTTCGTAAAAATGAAAAGTTTTTTTTTTTCTCCACAATGCTTGATACCGGAAGGTAACTATATCAAGTTCATTGTTCACTCTCTTACATATAGTCAATTTTGGAAATTGATAGCAATATACTATCAAAAATACCAAATAAGAAGCCATAAATAATTTCTTGTCCCTTTTGTAACATGACAATTGGGAGGATATTTCAATGGAAATTAGTTTTCCTAATAGAAAATAACTTTCTCTTTAACTGTCAAATTTAAAATATAAATAATCATGTGAGAAATGGTGGCACTATTTTCTTGGCCTGTCAACCTCGTAAACAACCAAGTGATTTCACGAAAGGGGTTTTTAAAAGAGTCGACCTGAATCCTAGTAATGTCTTCTGGGACAACCACGAGATTCTCCAAGGACTTAGGAAAGAGGTCCAAGCCATTGCCATGTTTTTCCAGGAAATCTCTGCAATCCTGTCCTTTGAAGGTAAGTGTTGGCTCAAGGAGCTTCAACATCTTACGAAACACTTGAGGTGNNNNCGCTGACTTGGTACGTACTTCTCAACGCACCATGCAATTAGTTCTTTACAGTCAAATACCTCAGGGACACAACCTGTGCAAGCAATTCTAGATTTCCAGATCACTTCTCTTTTAGCAGGAGGAGATGAATAATATGTGTTGGTCCTAAAGTCTACACCTGACTGTTGAAGGGTAGATCTAGGCCACCTCACGTTATGAATGGTTGTTTTTTTTATTTATGGGTCAGTTAAAGGGTTGGTTACCAAAACATGGACATGGTTTGGTTGGCCAAATGACATGGATGAGGGTCCTCCTTGTCTGGTGGCACACTAAGGACAAACAAGTAAGACAGTAAACGTAAAAACAAAGAAAAACAACAAACTATTCAATGAACAATCTGTTTCTAGAAGTTCAAGTCTTAAAATGACATTTTAAGCATTAAGCATGTACCAAAAACATAGTCATTCCCACAGGTTGTAATAAAAAAACATATTCATCAAAGAATAGCTATTATCACAGGTTTCATATTAATAAAGACAAGTTATACTGTAGCGGAAGGAAAAGAAATGTACTTCGCACAACTCAAAATTGTATTCAAGATAAGAAACACATACAAATTCGAAAACAAACACATTGTCATAGACAATATTTTCACTAGTTAGAGAGCTTTAATCCATGCACAAAATGATTCCAACCAATTGTTGTATTGATCTTTTTCTCCCCAAAAATTGAATCCTCAAAACATACAAAAAATACATATTTATAAGATTTGCAGAGGCTCTCATCCATTTGGTATTGAGACTTAACTCTACACTACTAATTGTAAAACAACTTATTAACTTAACTATAAATTGTTGGAGTATAGTAATGTATACTTCACACTTGACTTAATAAAAAAGAGTGCTTCTTATCACACAAAAAAGACCACTTACTATGCTTTAAACTTAAAAGATCCTTGAACTAAACAATTAAAAATTTCTATTTGCAATAAAATTATTTTGATGCATGTGCAAGAGAGAACTGAGATCCGACATAAAATGAGTAGGAATGATAGAACCGAGTGTTGTATTGATCATGGGCATGCATGAGCATTGTTGGAGGCCACTGGAGATAACTGAATGTATTGGCAGTGAAAGAAAAAAATAATCTGGTGTTTTCCTGGAGTCTCTAATATTATTTATGTAGTGTGGATTATAGTTTCCCCAATTATGATTTGGTATTGCAGGGTCTAGATTCCAAAAAAATTGTTCTATACATGTTGGCTATCGATGAACTACTACCAGATGGGAAATATGTTGATGTGGACTGGATTGGTGCTCCCTATTTTGGTGCCCCTTTCAAACTTTAAAATATGCCATTAACAGAGATAAGCCATTCCAGGAATTCAATGTTTGGGAGTTTTGGAGAGCAGAATATTGATATCTCCCGAAGGCCCAGAGTCGTTAACCACAACTTATGATAATTAAAATGATATTAATAATTTATTCATTAATTATTTCAGGAGTTCGGGACTGTGAATGGTAAGTTTTAGAATCTCCCTAAGTGATAATGTTATAGAGTGACGTGGCAGTTCAGGACCCACTTCGGTTGTTCAGAGATCCAGGAGTTCAGGGGTTTAGAGAACTGTTCTTTCTTTTATTTGAAATTCCCTAAAGTGTTAATCATGTTTATCTTAATTAACCTGGGATTATCCTTTAATCATTCCGCATTCAAGAGTTTGGAATCCGACTCTCTTTGAAAATGTGTTAACTCTTGATCAAAATATCTTGGAGGAAATTTCACCAGAGTCACGTGGCGGCTATGATATCATGACCGATGACATTTCATGAAAATAAGGGTGACATGTGTCACCTGAAATTGGGCAAATGGCGTTTTGAAAATTATCGAAATGAGTGCCACGTGTTAGTGACCATTGGATTCCATGTGTCACCTGGAATGGATGCTACGTGTCAATGTAGATGAGTGCTACTTGTCTCTATAGATGATTGCTATGTGTCTCTGGTACTTCGGGACTTCGACTCTTAGACTCTTCAAGATATTCTGAATGTAGGGTGTGGATATCTCCCAGAAAACTGACCTTTCGGAGTGAGGTGGCATTTCGGGGCTTCGACCCTTCGAGGCTATGGTACTTCAGGTTTTTTTTATTGTCTTGAAGTAAAACCTCCCAGATGGTTGATCCTCCGGATCTGACGTGGAATTATGATGTGTCATATCGTTGACGTGTCACATAAATAATGCTGCCACTTATCACTTGAAATAGTACAAATGACATGCCCAAATATTCTTGAAATGAGTTCCATTTGTCATGATAGAATTGTTCCACATGTCATTGGCTCTTTGTCACTTTGGCTGATCGAAAATTTGACGATTTAGATCTGACGTGTCCATGACATCACTGACGCTGATTGACACTTCGAATCTTGGGTTATGATGTGTCCATGATGTCATTGTCACTGATGTGGCATTGACATTTCAACATTTAAGAGTTTTGGAGTGTTGTGTTTGGAAATCCCCAAAGGAAGATCATCGAAGTGATGCGATGGTTTGACGTTCGATAGTTTTTGGATGTTCTTGGATATTTTCGGTGCTGAAGTTGTGGAGTGACTTATGTGTGACTCTTTTTATTAAACCTCGTGCAATTTATGGAATCCCAAATGGTCGAGAGTTGTTGATGTGATGACCTATTGGATCTCCACCATTGAAATTTAACATGTCTGTTTGGCTTGAAATTTAATCCTGAAATGAACTGCTCTGAATTGTTACATTATGTTCTGCAGAATCTTATTGTGCATACAAAGGACATGGTGGTCCTAGATGTCTCCTTCTCAAACAAAATAATTTGGTGGACATATTTCAAACTCAATCAATGGAAAACATGATGAGAAGTATTTCAAACCAAATCTCAACTTGCCATTATCCTTAAAGAAAAACATAAACAAAATGTGCAAAGAATCAATAAAATAAAAAGGAAAACGATAGAAACCAAGTCATTTAGAGAGGGAAATTGACTAAATGAACCATAAGAGAATTAATTTTGATGAAGGCATAGTGAAAATAGGTAGGAGGGGAAGGGGTTCAGACTTAGGTCTCAACATTGGCTTCAATTGAGGATAACACTTCCCTATGAGGTTCTTAAGAACAACAGATCAGTGCCTAGGAATTAAATAACTTGCTCCCACCTTCCATTTCTTACCTATGTTTCTGTCTTCCATCCATGTATATCTGCTACTGTCTCTCTACCATGCATCTTATTGAACTCAAAACCACAACTACACCCTAGTGCCTTTGTTGGGCTATGGATTATTTATTCGTAAGTAAACTAACTGATCAAAAAATGAAAAAAGGAAATCATATATGGTACAAGAGGGACCTTCCCTCAATCTTTAAATAAAAATAGTGTCTCAGGAAGCGCCCATTTACTCTACCCCCAAAAATTTCAGTATCATCCAGATTGTGTAAAAATATTATGCTATTTTCCAAAACCTCAACCACCTTAAAAGGACCAAACTAGAGTTTATCAAACTTACTATTCTTGGATTTTTCTTCCCTTCTGGCATCCCACCTCAAAACCAGGTCTCCTTCTCGAAAGATTTCCTTCTTGTTTTTCTTATCAAAATATTTTTTGATCTTGCTCTGGTATGCTTCAGTGATCTGACTCAGTGCTTCTCTCTTCTGTTGAACCTCTATAATCTGAAAGATTCTCCTGTGGATGTCATTTGGCTCCTACATTTCTTCCTGTAGGAATTTCAGAACTGGTAGACCGAGTTGAGTGAGGAAGAAAATATCTATCCCATAGACTAACTAAAATGGTGAGGTTCCCAAGGATCTCTTGGTGCCAACCCTATCATCCCACAAGACGTACTTAAGTTTAGATTCCCATGATTTCTTGTTTTCAGTCAACAATTCCTTGATGATCTTGATGAGAGTCTTGTTTGATGACTTGGCCAACCCATTCCCATGAGGATAATATGGAATAGAATGTGTCAAGGTGATGTTATGGCTGCCACAAAAGTCAATCATGTCTTTGGACTTGAATGTCTGGGAATTGTCTGTTACAAGTTGTCTAGGGCAATTGAACCTAGCAAAGGTATTGGTTTCAAAAAATTCCATAATCAATTTGTCAGTAGCATTCCTAGTGGGCACAAATTTGATCCATTTGGTAAAGTAGTCAATGGTAGTGAGGATCCACTTATGTTTCCCACGGGAGGGTGGATTCATCTCACCTATGAAATATAATCCCCATTGTTGAAAGGGGCCACTAGTAGTGATAGGTTTCATGGGAAGTGAGAGTAACTTATGCTTTCCCACAAAATTTTGACATTCATTACATGCCCTTACTGTAGTGAATACATTAGAGAAAAGGGTGGGCTAGTAGTACCCTGCCCTCAGGATCCTGTGGGTTATAGCTTTCTAATGCTGATGTGAAAATTTGTTTCATTGAAAAGTACAACATCATCCACAACATCATTATCTACATCCATATCCTCAATCTGATTATTTTGGAAAGTAGGTACTACACTTTGGTCATCATTATTCCTCCTCTCTCTCTACATTATCCAAGGGGCATCATTCGGTCTTCTAAACTGGCTNAACATCATTATCTACATCCATATCCTCAATCTGATTATTTTGGAAAGTAGGTACTACACTTTGGTCATCATTATTCCTCCTCTCTCTCTACATTATCCAAGGGGCATCATTCGGTCTTCTAAACTGGCTAGGATTTATGTTCCCGACCCCTTGAAAATATTTGTTTGGTTGTTTAGATTCCCACTTCACCTTAGCTATTTTAGATGCTAGATCCTTCAAATTTTTGGTCATTTCATCAATTTTAGTATCATATGTCGTTGGGTTAGAGGAGGAAGTGGATTCCTCCCTCTATTTTGTCTTGTGTTTTTCAGATCTGGTCTTTAACTAGTCTAATGCCAAGTTGTTAGATTCATCCTCAATGGTTTCTTCTTGCATGGATAGCAAGGTAGTGGATATTCTCTCCCTCAATAAAAGAGAAAATTTTGCATCAAATGCATTGGAATAAGTGGTCTTGGCAGAGGCTTCGGTTAGTTTTATCTCATATGGGATTCTACTATACATCTTATTAAATCTCTTATTGAAGTCTGAAATAGACTCACCATTATTTCTCTTAAGGGCACCAAACTCAGTGATGTAATAAATATAATCCCTTCTATCTCCCCATTGCTTTATGAAAGCCTCATCTAATGCATCAATATTTTCAATGGAGGTTGGAGGGAGGCCCAAGAACAATTTTCTTACCTCCCCATCAAAACTTTGTACAAACAACCTCATCCACACATCTACATTGCAATGTTAAAGTTGTCTGCAAAGCTATAGAAGGATACCATATGTTCCTCAGTTGTGACATCCCCTTCCCCATTATATCTAGGAAAATGTTTCATGTAATGTGTGGTTGGAAGTGAATGCAAGCCTAGAGGAAGAACTAGGGGTGCATATCTGGGAGCAATTATGGCATCCATCTTGTTAATAACCATTGATTGAGAAATATGAATATGAAGATTGATTGGAGATACATGGGTGGATGTTGGACTAGATGATGAAGTAGAGGTAGGAGTTGAAGGTGTCTGTAGTTCCTTGGAATTATGATTCTCAGGGCTAGAAAATTCAAGATTCTTATGATGATGAAGAACAATAGATTCTTGAGGTGCAATTTTACCCTTGAGGGGTGGGGTATATATCTTAACTAGGGTGGATTTTATTAGTTGTCTTTCTATCTCAGAGACTACTATGTCATTCTCAGGGTTAGGATGAGCCTTAAATACTTTGGTGTTCTCATATTTGTACTTCTTGAGTCCTTTTCTGGGATCCATTATTTTTTTTAAAAGTTTACTCAGTGGAGTTGCCAGGTGAAAGATGGTAGTTTGAATTTTTCTGATATTTTTTCACCATCAAAGGTCAAATCTGATCATTATCATTCTCTCGGGGAAATATATTTCATAACTTTGTTCCCCAACAACTGTGCTAGAAGATGTTGGTCCTAAAGTCTACACCTGATTGTTGAAGGGCACAGCTAGGCCACCTCACATTATGAATGGTTGGTATTTTTATTTATGGGACAGTTAAAGGGTTGTTTTACCAAGACATGAACATGATGGTTTGGTTGGACAAATGACATGGACAAGGGTCTTTATTGGCAAGTGGCACACTAAGGATACACAGTGAGACAATAAAGGTAAAAACAAAGAAAAACAAAAAATTATTCAATGAACAATCTGCTGCTAGAAGTTCACGTCTTAAAATGTCATTTCAAGCATGAAACATGTACTAAAAACACAGTCATTCCCATAGGTTGTGTTATGACATAAAGTTTTCTAAGGGTTGCAGGGAGATCCAATCCTTTGCTTGCATAGGTATCAACCTTGATCTTAAAGCACAACTTTCAAACAACTCATTTTCATGCTTAAAATGAAAATAGGTGGGTTCAGTTGTCAACAATGAAGATCCCCTATGAAGTTCAGAGTAGCGGCCCCTGGGCATTTAGAAATCCAGAATTGCGTGAAGTATAGTTGCAGAGAAAAAGTTTGAAGTCCTGAGGCCCGAAGCGAGTGAGAGCCATGGATCTTAAGGGGATAGGTGGAAGCCGATCCAAGGGTTTGAGGAAATGGGATTCGAGAGATTTTAAGTGAGAAGTGAAAAAATTTCTCGAAGAGCCAAAGCCCAAAATCTCAAAATGATCTGAGTCATCCAAAGAAATAAGACACATTGAGTCAGATCCCTAAATTTGAAATTCAATGCTCTGGAGAATTGTGGAAGTCAGGTATTGAAAAGTCCCAAAGTGACAAAGTGTTGAAGTCCTGAAGTCTCGAAGCGCCAAAGTGTCGATGTCGCAAAGTGTCGAAGTCCCAAAGTGTCGAAGTCCTAAAATGCCAAAGTGCTGAAGTCTGAAAGTCCTGAAGCACTCAAGTCCCGAAGCACTGAAGTGATGAAGTCCCGAAGTCTCGAAGCACCGAAGTGTAGAAGTCCCGAACAACCGAACCCCGGAGTGTCGAAGTGTTGAAGAGCTGAAGCCTTGAAGTTAAAGATCAAGCGCCACATGTCCTTTCAGATTGGATGAAAATTATTCACTTCGAGAATTTGGGCTTTGGGAGTTTCAACATCTCGACTCCTAGTTTCATCCAGAGCATTTTCTCTCAGAGTTAAGAATCAAGCGTCGCATGTCTTCCTCAAATCGACGGTCGTCGTTCACTTCAGAGCTTCAACATTTTCTTCAGGTCGCCACGTCACTCCGGGCCCATATTTATACCAACTCTACAGGTAGACCCCTCTCGAGCTCTGAAGTCCAAAGTACGTGGTAGTCGTCAGTGAAAACATGGGGCACCCTTATCAGTCATGACATGTGGCATCCATCTAGCGCTGACACATGTCACTCTTTTCAAGCATTTTCGGGCGTGTCTTCATATTATTTTTGAGTGACACATGTCACCCCTCTGTATGTGACACATCATCATAGTGATTTTAGGCCTCCATGTCAGATCATCCTCCAGGAGGTATTATTTTTTAGCACCAAAAGCAACGCCCCACCCCAAAGAATAGTTGTAATGGATCCTAAAGTTGACAGGTGGATAAAATCTAGCGGTGGTGCCAGATCTAGCAGGTGCACCCAGATCACAGATAGAGACCAGATCGAGAACGATGCTTCATTGCTAGGACACAACTTTATCGACCGATAAAATTATTGAGCGGTCCCACAATTGAAACTGTGGTTTGGAGAAAGTGATACGTGGCAGAAGGCGGTGGATTTTGGGCTGAAAAACAATGTGAGTTCAAATTGCTTTCGACGACCCCACAATCATGTGCTCATATAACATCCAATCAGAGAGTAGTGCATGGCTTCCCCCTAGGCACTAAGCCTCATCCCAATATCGAGGGTTCAATTAATAAATGAAAGGAAGATTCTTTCCATGATAATATAATACTTTATTCTCGTCAAAAATATTTTCTGTATGTAAATTATTTCGAACAATCCAATGTTAGTAATTGCATGTATTATGATAGGATTGCAGATTGGTTAGAGTATTCATATCTCGAAAAGTTTCCAAGGAATGGTAAGATTATCTTCAACTTATTTAGAGATCAAGGAGGTAACTTTGACACACTCATTTTATATCCTTCAGATGGAGAAAATATGGAATGAAAGGAAAATTGTAGGGAGGATGTGGCAATTCGGTCTAGGCTGATGGTTATGCCAGGTCCCCATAACTCTTACAAGCTTCACAATCTCATTTTTTCATGTTTTTGTAACCCATATAATGACAAAATTGTAGAATGGATGGAGGATTCATAGAGAAAGAATGTTCAAGGGAATGGTAAGGTCATGCTTGCTTTGTTTTTGAATGATGATGATAAAGGTAAGTATGATGTATTTTTGTCATGTTTCGATATACTACCATTCTTGTTACTAATATTTTATTTTGTTTTCATTGCAGGATTGGAGTTACTTCAATGGCTACATTGGAAGCATGATTTCACTTAGTATTTTGATTTGTTTAGTAGTTAGAGTAGGTTTAGGAGTAGGTTTCCTTTAGTTTTTTTCTCAATGATTTTTTTTGTAATAATGTAGTTACGAACACAAGTGGGTACAACAAGAGAACCATAATATGAATGTTGTCAGGGAAGTCCACTTTAAATTTTTTTCTCTCTGCTTTTCGTTGAATATTTCTTTTCAAAAACGTAGTATCATCATGAAATTTTTTAACGGAAAGTAAAGAGATAAGTAAATTTGAACTATCAATTCAACCCCGACCCAAGGTGCCACAAGCAGGACTACACTCATCTTAATAAGGATTTTTCTATTTTCTTTTAGTCTCTTTTATTTTTTAATAATAATGTTTGGTCAAAGTAACATCTTATGCATCACTATGTTAAGAAAATAACTTGCTCGGACATGAGATTTTATATGATTTAGTTGTTCCTTTATTGTACAGTGGGATGCTAGTAGATCCCAAAGCTTAGGAATATCTTTGGCCAAATTTGTTTCTGAAAGTGTGCTTTTGCTATTTCGATTTTGTTTTTTTTTATGTACTTTTGATTTACAACCCCATTAATAAAATTTGATTTGGTTTGCTATGTGTTTTTTGTTTTCTTTGATTGCTTTGAATGAGTTTTGCTCTTATCTGTCTTTTTGAATCAATATATTTATGATCAAAGAGCTATTGTCGAAGGAAACATTTATTTAAGACTTGTGTTTTTCATGCAAATTGAAATAGTTCAAAGAGGTCATGATATTAAGATATAGCTCAGACAATTGGTTTTTAAGTCAATTGTCACTTTCATTGTGTCAAATTTTCTTTGCCAGAGTATTACACCATCGATATGGTTTAAATATTTGAGAATTATGATGACCTTTAAACTTCTTATGCCATCCATATTCTTAAGGAATCACTTTCAAGTGCTTCCCCATTCTCTAGATGATTTCTTAAAGGAAATCTAAAATC
>SNQJ01S0013953.1:0-40977 GCA_010110895.2 Picea sitchensis
GTCGAAGCTACATCCTGTTTTTCATGTTTCATGCTTGAATAAGGTGATTGGAACCAGGTGCCAAATTCAAACCAACCTTCCAGAGTTAGCTGAAGAAGGATCCATCTGGCTACAGCCATAAGCAGTTTTGGACCAGCGTGAGCGTCACCTGCGTCAGAGAACCATCAAGGAAGTGCTAGTATAGTGGAAAGATATGACTCCAACAGATTCCACTTGGGAACCAACTACCATTCTGCAGTAGTTTCCACATATCAAGCCTTGAGGACAAGGTTGTTTTTAAGGGGGCGGACATGTTAAGGTCCTAACCCGCACATAGGTAGATCAATGTATTCAGATGTAATAAAGGTCAATATTAATAAGGACTTTCAATAAAATAGAATAAGGCGACTGTAAGAAGACCTAATAGAAGCTTCCACTTCTAGAAGGATCTTCCTCTAGATGCTTCTCTTAATAGACATATTTAGTATAAATAAGGGGCGAGGGTATGTGAACCCTAATTTGGAGATTATTGTAACAGAGCGCTGCTCGACTGGAGATTGCCCCCTCGAAGAGGCCTGTGAACATTGCTTTCTGAATCAAAGTGCTTTTCTATTGCTATTTCGTATATCATTTATGTGTATTGTGAATATTATGCTGGATATTTTACTGTTATTCTGCCATTTCTAGCATTTTATTTCTATTCTGCATATTTTATATATCTGGTATCTTGCACAAGGGGTGTAATCCATTTTACTTACTAGAGTAAACAAACCTTAGCAAGGTAAATCTATAAGGGTGAAATCCATTTTACTCCATGTAGAAACATTTGTAATAGTATTTTCAATGACAATAAAAGATAGATATTTGATGGAGGGTGTATTCCCTTAGACTCCTCCAAGGGTTTGACAAATTAACTTTGAAATCAAGAATAAAACATACAATTGCAAAAACTTCTTACCTAATTCAAGAGATAGCATGAAAAACCCTTACTTATCAAGATATTCCACCACAATTTCTAAGAAACGAGCATCAAGAGAAGTCACTATCCTTCCTTCAACCAATAGATAAGAGAAGCATCCAAATGAATAAGAGACAAGATAGAGAGAATTTCCCAAGTAGGGAAAAAAATTCAGCCAAGAATTATGTAATTTTCAAGTCAGTTGTTATGTCAAATGAAAGTGAGATGGCCTATATTTATATGAGGTCATATAAAAAAAAACATTCCACATAATAAAGTCAACACCTAATTAATAGGGGGCCAACCCCTTTATTTTCTTTTACATTTTACAAAACATAAAATTACATAAATACAAATCTCTTAGAAGGATGACGTTGTGCCCAAAAAGGGTGATGCTAAGCCTCAAAAGTGAGATGTTGAGCCTCTAGATGCAAGTCGTTGGGCCTCCAAAGGCCATGTGTCTGTATCTCATGCTCTGGAGTGTCATGCCATGCATCTTACCTCTTCAAAACACATCATCTCTCTTCTAAAACAATCAATCCAATCAAACCCTAGGCTCTCTCATGACGTCAAGGCTTGGAAGGTAGCGTCTTGGGATTCCAAAGGCCAACGTCCAAGTGCAAGGGGATATGATTTCATCACCTAGTGATGCTCAAATGCCTCCAAAGGAAACATTCATTATCTCAAGTGTGCAATGACTCTGGGGTCCTCTACCCATCATGTGGGGTATGGCATCCATCATCGGGATTATCAATTGCCCATTAAGGTCAAAATGGCATAGTTCCTCCATGTAATAGCTTACACCTAGCAAGGTCCTATAAATACAAAAAAGTATGCCCTCCAAAGGTCCACAAGTCATATGTATCATGAAAAATAAGCCTTATTTAATAAAATAACCACCCAAACATGTGCATTGAATCCCCCCTTTTCAAACTAAACAAATATTCAAATACCTTATACAATTTTCCAAATTTAAGTATGGGAGGGTTGTCATGGTACCCTATTGGGTAGATCAACCCCCAAGTTAAGGAGTGTTTCCCAACAAGACCCTCTCTAAGTCATGTAAAAGAAGTATGAGGTGGATGGGGGTATGACTTTTGGGCATGGGGTTTCTTGGCATACAAGGGCTCATATTGTCTCAATTTATGGGTGCCTATATAGAGAGTGTGTTGCATCCTCGTTTGCAATGCAACATTTTTACAAGCCCTTCATTTTCCATTAATTAATTATAGTCCCAAAAATTGAGTGTTATGTGCAATGGAAAGTAAGGAGCACCACAATGCCACTTGAACCTAAGAACACATTGAGTGCCATCTGCAAGGAAAGTAAAAGACACCACAAATGAATTCCCTCAACAAGAGGGACATTTATTAATTATGTGTTTCCCTTTTTAAAAGGTCCTTGATTTTTTTGTGGAGAAGTGTTTCATTGCTCTCAGGACATTAGGGAAAGCATCCAGAGGATAATATATGGCTATTATTTTTTTCTAGCTACAACACCTATGGTCCTTTATCACATTCTTCCCATGAAATGAGGTACAAACCCTTCTTGGGGTCAATAATCCCAAAAAACCCAAAAGGTGAGGAAACGAAAGGGAAGAAGTATGGAAAATTATAAGTATGCATAGGAATGGTATGATGACCCTTTCAAGAGACCCCCCAATAGAAAACCTTTTCTTGAGAGTGACCCACTTACCAGGAAACCATGTCAACCACCAAGGTGAAATGAAGCAGAAGGTATAATTTCCAAACAAATGTTTTCATAATCAAGAAAGTACCCTTTGCAACATATTCAAATGCTTCAATTATTAAAATGAAACTTACCACGCGACCAAACTTGTTACCTCATGAAGCGAGACCTGCTATCCTCTGTGGGTCAATTTTGTGTAGTGGGCATTGTTGTTATCAGTCAAATGGAGATTTGTGGTGAGAGGAGGAGATTTTTTTTCTCATGTGGCTCTTTGAACGCCATGTCTTCAACCTATAGGCCTCGAGACATCATCTCCTTAGTTACCCCTAGCTTGGGGTGGGGGGGTAACACACCCCATTCTCCATTTATTGATAAAATATGGCCATTTGATTCCTCTTCTACGATGTTTCTTATCCCTTGCTTACCATGTTTTTCTCTCACTTTTCCACAAATTTCCCCCCCAAAATACTCTTCTTGTCTACATCATTTATGGTATATAAGGCCCATTTTCTATGATTTCTCATGGTTTAATCTTTGGCACTTACAATTTGAGGGTCAAACCCATCATTTGAGTATCAAGGGATGTAAAGTGCATCCTAAAAATATGTATCTATGGCGTAAGGACTCATAATGATTGGTATTTTATAGATATATCACTCCTCTCTGCATTTTATCCATCTTCAATTCTTGAGTTCTCTTTTCCATAATATATCTCTACAAATTTACTTGGTGTACATTATCTATCACGTGTTATTAGATCTTCCTTATGTTTCCTATTTTTAAACATATTCCTTTATCGAAGTGTTATTGTAGTTCATTTCTCTTTCCTCCTCATTTTGTGCTTGAAGGTTGTATTTTTGTGGTGGTTGAAAAGATTGCTCTCTTCTCTATTCAATCGATCTCCTTCCCCTATCACACCTCAAAGGATATATTCAAATCCACTTGTGGAGTAGGAGGGACTGTAAGGATATTTAGACACTCAAGAATTAGTTAAGATCGATTTGGTATAGTGTATCTTTAGGTAAAGTGTGATTCTTTAGTATGCATTGCAATTATCTAATGGCTACAATTATATTCTAAACATAAAGTGATCAAACAATTCATCTCTTCCTTGATATTAATGGCTATATTGATCCATGGCTTAGTACCTTATTGGTCCATGATCTCTATTTAAAAAGCATGGAGGGTTATTTGATGATGATCGAATGTGAGAAACTCATATGTAAATTATTTTTCTTTCTCATTAATATGTTTCATCAAGTGGTTGCATTCGTTGGGGCCATGAATTATTTCCTTCTCTAAAGCTTTTAACCATATAATACATTAGTGTATTGATATTTGATTTGTTTGTGTGAGCAAATGTCTTAAGGTGTTCGAACTGTGTGAAAATACTTATTTATCAAACATGGTATCAGAGCCCCTATGAAGACCTTCTCCCATTGTTGATCGAGATTCTCAACCTCTGGCATTGCATGCATCAAAGAAATTTTGGATTATGCCATTTTTTAGCATTTTGGGGATGGAACAACCTTTCCAATGTATTCAGAGCACTTTTGTTAGTTGGAAACCTTTTGTGTTGCACCCAAAAATGTTTTTATTTTCCCAATATATGACTTTTTTATCAGATCTAGAGGTATATAGTTTCATTATGGGTTTTAAAATCTATTCTATTTTAATATTTTTGGTTTTGTTTTTCTATTTTCTTCTAGTTTTCTCACTTTCTGGTCTAGTGTGCTCTTTGTTGTGCACCTTGTGCAATCTTGATAACTTAGACACAAAGAATAAATTATTTTATTTTCTGCATATATATTTTCCCCTATGTTTTTAGTGATCTCGGGAAATTAAAAACATAGAGAAAACTTGCATTTTTTTAGTAGACTAACTGAGATCTAACCCCGAACTTGTAAAGTTTTAGATTTGTTTTTGTTGGAAAAATTGTTTGTTTTTATATGTAATTGTGTTGAAGTTTTTTTGCAAGAAAAAACAAGGGTTTGGGGGGTAAGCACATAGTTTGAATAAAAGGGTTAAAAATAAAATAAATAAATAAATAAAGACAAACACCTCTTTCTCTTTCCTAATAGTTCTTATATACTTTCCATTATATCTCTTGGTTGAAAGTTACTTTATTAAATTAAAGGTATTGTGTTCAAGTCTTTCTTTTCATTAAAAAAAATGTTCATACAACTTTAATTGACACATAACTTTATTTTAAATCGCATTTCACTTGAATACAACTTTAATTTATACATATCTTTAATGTAAATTGTATTTCACTTTAATTATAAAAGTGAATAATTCATAAAGTAACTTCATTCTGAACTTGATTCTCACTTATTTTATAAAAGTGGGTCACTTACATTATAAAAGTTGCAACTTATTTGTAAAAGTGAACTTATATGGAAAGTTAGAGAAGGAAGGAAATTTTTTTCTAGTCAACAACCTCCACTTGCCACATGGCACCTTGGTTTATTTTTATGCATTTCTTTAAAAATACATAACCTTGACATCTAAACTCCATTTTTAGTGTTGTTTTTTTCATTGCCTATTTTTTCGAGATCTTTCTATTTGGAAAGCTAGTTTCTAATTTTGAAGTCATCTTACTTTCATATTGTAATATGGTTAGTCCAAGTGATCTCTTATTTTCCAATTCAAATTAATTCTCATGGAAATCATGTATGGAGGATATACTACGAAGTAGAGGACTTTACTCAGTTACCTTGGGAACAAAAAGTAACCCTCTTAAAGCATTAAAAAGAACCAAATGAGATAGTAAAAATGACAAAGCATGCAGATTAATCAGAATGGTCATCTCAAGTGATTTTCAATTTCACTTTCAAGGAATCAATATTAAAAATCCAAAATGGTAAAATATGGAAATTGTGCTTAGTGAACACAATGTGATTCAAGCCCACTAGCTTGAAATTAAATTGATTGCTTTAAATCCTAGTGATTTCTCTTACATTGTTTATATTTTGTCAAAGTTCAAAACACTTAGAATTGTATTTGTAGAATGTAAAATAATCAAGACATATGTCCATCTTGTATATGTTATTCTTTCTAAGCTTGAAAATGTTTATTTTGTTATTTTGTTTACTTTTCACTCCACTAGAGAAGCTCTTATTAGTCAAGGGGATACTTACAAAATGCTCACTTTTGAAGCTTTTACTGATGAATATTTCATTAGAGAGAAAGATAAGTTATTGCATCTTAGAGTGATCGGCACCATAGATACATCTAACAAAGCCTAAGTGTTACAACATAAGGATAAAGCCAAGAATACAAAGAAACGACATACTTGCAACAACAAACAAAAAAAGGGCCCCAAACCCTCTTAGCCAACTCTTACTCCCAATGGTGATAAAGGTAAGAAGATTGAGAGACATTTTGTTTTGGGGGTGAGATGGTCATATGGAGTCTAAATGTTTCAAAAAGATGGAATCCTTGGAAGCAACAATAAAAAGGAACAATATCAGTCTTGATTCTTTTTCTTCTAACTCTTATTCTCATGGACATGCACTTTTTCTGCTTCTGATTTTTCCTTCAATGTGACATCTACTTCTTCTTCTTATAATGAGTGGTTTATTGATTCTAGAGCACCTTATCATATGGATACAAATAAATTCATATTTTCTACCCTTAATGAATGTAACCCCAAACAAATATTTGTTGTGGGTAAAATTTTAGGGGCTAAATTTCGCCCATGGGGTAATTTCCATGTTAAAAAAAAAAGATTAATCAATTTTCACTTTTTTTCTAAAATGATCCACCCAAATTCTATAAGATAACAATATTTTACTCTAAAATTTGCCAAAATTTTATACAAACTATGTAAAATCCTTAGAAATTTGAATAGTTTTACAAAAATATCACCAAATATCTTATGGTTGGAATTTTAAGAATTAGCAAGATTCATCAAGGTTTCTACACTTTAAGATAAGTATGGATCCTAAAAATTTTCCCTAAAGTGTTTTTTGGTAATGATAGATCTCTTAGTGTTGTAGAGACTATGAGAGTTCATCTATATGATGACCATTTTAGTGATGTATTATGTGTTCCAAATCTTTCATGCAACCTTCTATTAGTATATCAAATCATTCATTTAGGTGAAGGTAAGATAGATTTCACCTCATCAAGTTGTAATGAAGGATTTAAAAGATCCTAAGCATGTCCTAACAACTAGAATTGTTGAATTTTTTTATCATGTTGTATAGATTTGACAACTTTGGGTCATCAACTCTTCCATCCATTTTTATTTCTCATAGTAATGACTTGAGAAAACTTTGGCATGAGAAATTTGGTCATCTAAACTATTGCTCATTGCAACAACTATGTAATTAGAATACGGTGGATAGTCTTCCTCTCATTTATTGTACAGATGGTGTTTGTTCTCGCTATTTTCTTAGAAAACATCACTGGGAAAATTTTGACAAATGTGCCTCGTGGAACACCTCATCCCCCTTAAATATTGTTCATAGTAATTTTTGTGGTCTTCTTATTTTTTTGTCTTCAAGTACTACTTCAATTTCTATAATGGATTCACCAGACGCACTTTGTTTTATTTCTTAAAACTTTAGAGTGAAGTTTTTTACATGTTTTTGACCTACAAGGAACTTGTAGAAAAATAATATTGACATCAACTTCATAATTTAAGAACAAATAATGGAGGAAAATATGTTAACAAGAAATTTAAATTACTACATTGCATAAGGAATTTAGATGCAACAAACTATTCCATATAAACCATAGAAAAATGGTGTTGCTGAGAGAAAGAATCACACATTAAAGGAAATGAAATTTTTTATGATCCAATATAGGGGATTAAGTCATCATTTTTTAGCAGAAGTCATAAATTGTGAAAATTGCATATTCAATCGCACTCCCATAGGATTTAAAATATACAACTCCAAAAAAATCATGGAGTAAAATTAAACCAGATGTAAGCCACTTTTTTGTGTTTGGTACTGAAGCATAGACTCACATTCCTTATAAGAAAATGAAATCATTACAACCTAAGAGTGAGAAGTGCATTTTTGTTGGTTATTTTAAAGATGTAAAAAGCTATAGACTTCTTCAATCTCATTCCAATTAAATTATCATTAGGAGAAATGTTAATTTTGATGAAGGTCTCTCAGCCTATGAGCCTAATTCAGTAGTTGTGTCATCTTTGGTAATTTTTCCATATTCCATTCCTATTTTTTTTGTTATTTCTCCTATTCTAGTTCCTTGTTTAAATTATGACAGTGAGAATGAACATACACCTCCACTTTCTCACTTTCCTCCAATTGGGTCCATTGAACATGAACCTACACCAGCACCGCAACTTCCTAGATGGGTTTGTACAACATGAGAAGTGGTTGGTGACCTTGGAATTGTTCCTTCATATCAAAATCATACACATTCATAGTTATAGTGAGCCTCCTCTATTTTGGTTCAAGTTTCAGAGACTTATGATAAAAAAACATTTCAAGAAGCTTATGGGCATCTAGATTGGGACACAACAATGAATGAAGAATATCATCCCTTAATGGAAAATGATACTTAGTATCTTGTACCTCTTCTAAAAAGAAGAAAATTTGTCAGGTATAAATGGGTGTATAGAACCAAGCCTGCATCAAAATGAATTCCATCCACCTTGTTTTATCCCTCGTTGCTTCAAACAAATGGGAGTTCCATCTAGTGTATGTTAATCTTCCTTCTTTCATGGGGATTTTTAAGAAAAAATTTACATGGAAAAACATCCTATCTATATTCACAATGACTCTAGATTTGTTTTCCACCTTATGAAATCTCTTTATGGAATTAAGCAAGCTCCTTAGGCTTGGTATGCTAAAATGGATAGATTTCTTCTTTAAATTTCCTTTTTAAGATGTCATAAAAACAAAATAGGCCACCATATTATAATATGTTGTTCTTTATGTCAATGAACTTATACTCACTAGTAGTGACCCTAAGATTTTAACCCATGAGAAATCCAACCTTAAGAATAATTTTGAAATGATGGACATAGGACATTTTTATTATTGTTTTGGCCTCCAAGTCATGAAAACTAAGGAAGTAATTTATCTTTCCTAGTTTAAGTATCATGTGACCTTATTCACCACTTTCACATGGAAGATTGGAAACCAAATCTATCTCCTTTACAATCTTGAGAAAACACTTTTTCCACCTATACTACACCCAATCTAGATGCCACTTTGTATCATCTGTTAGTTTGTATCCTTTTGTATCTAACTCATACCCATCATGATATTTCCTTTGTTGTTTGTATTTTTGTTTGGTATATGTAAACACTCCATGAGAGCCATTGGAAAGAAATAAAAATGATACTTTGATATATCCAAGGAACAACTCAGATTGGGATACATTATAGTTCAAAGGGACTCTTTTATTGGTTGGTTTCATTGATTCCAATTGGGTTAGTGACCTTGATGATTAGAAGTCTCCTGCAAGTTATGTTTTTCAGTATTAGTTCCAAACCTATCGCTTGGTTTTGTAAGAAACAATGTTCCCTTGCTCTTTCTTTAGTAAAAGTAGAGTATCAAAAAATAATTAGTTCAAGTCAAGAAGCCTTATGGCTTCGATAGATCCTTTCATAGTTTGGATTCCAATAGTGGCATCCAAACACACTTTAGTGCCATAATCATAGATTCGTTGAGGTTGTCAAAGTTCCATTTCAGCATCAATGTAACAAACACATTGAGCTAACATGCACTTCATCAGAAATATTATTCATGATTGCATTCTCAAAGTGTTATTTTTCCCTATAAATGATTAAGTTACAAACATTTTCACAAACTCTCTTACAAAAGTGAAATTTTCCAAACTTCGATTTATTTTAGGAGTTCATGAAATTCTTGTTAAGGGGGGATAGGATCTAATTCTTCTTTCCTTCTCATATTGTGTCATGTTTGGATATCCTTCAATCATATCACAAGTTTTTCTTAAGGGGGGATGTTAGGATATTTATACACTTAGGATTTAGTTAAGATCAACTTGGTCTCATGTGTCTTTAGGTAAAGTGTGTTTCTTTAGTATGAATTGTAATTATTTGATAGTCATGATTTTGTTCTATACATAAATTAATTTGATATTTCATCTTCTCCTCAATACTAATGGCTATATTGATTTGTGGATTAATACTCAATTGTTCCATGATATATATTTAAAGAGCACGGAGGGTCATTTGATGATGATTGGTTATGAGAAATTAATATGTAAATTATATTCATTTTAATTCATTAATATATTTCCTCTAGTTGTTGCATTGGTTGGGGTCATGGACTATTCCCCTCTCTGAGAGTTTTAACCACGTAATAAACTGGTGTGTTGATATTTGATCTATTTTTGTGAGTGGTTGTCTTAAGGTGTTCAACTTGTGTGGAAATACCTTGTTTTTCAAACATGGACATCCTCATCTATGAAATCATGCTCTATTGTAGGCATGAGCTCCAAATTTCTTTTGAAATATCCCCTTTGCATTACTCTAATATCAATAGGTGGTTCTATCACAACCTCATTCTTATCTAATGTTGATCAGGCATTGACCTTACCCATGTTGTTTTCCTCACTTTTTTTTTCCTTTGGAGTAGGTAATGGATAATCCCTAGATTATTTGTTGAATTTATACTTACTCGTTTGTTGATTGGTACATACCACACTGACACTTCTACTAAGGGAAAGACACTTTTCAAAATATTAGTTTGATTTAATCTTTCTTTGTTTTTCTTGTTTCATTTTTGTATGTGCATACATGGATAATGGGAAAACTTTATTTTATTTTATAGGAGGAATAAAAATTAGAGGTACACAAAGATCCCCGTGATTTGGTTGCTTGTTGGTTAGTTTTTCTCTTATTAAAAGTCCAAATAACATTTGTTGTTAGACAATCTAGATCTTACCTAGTTTAAAGGTTCTTATCCATGTAGGGGATCAATTCACCCTTTTCCATAGTATATTAAGTTAGTCAACAACCCATCTAGTTCAATTAGTGTGTTTTCCCTTCCTTCTTTCTTTGTTTTCTTAATTTTACCAAAAATGAGGTTGCTACTTCACCCTATCGAGTCTACTCCTCCTAACTTGGCAATCGATGTTCGATAGGAGTTGGATTATCCATTTGGGGATGTTCTTTAACTCTTTGACCTCTCTCTATTAGGGTTACTTGGATAATTATTTAAAACATAATCATCCTACCTCTTACTCATAGATTGGGAATACTTATCTCTCCTTAGCTTAGCCAAATTCATATATACATCATCAAGTGAAATCTATAATCTATTCCATAGTAATATATGTTTGATATTAAACATTTTGATCCCTACATTTTAGGGCATATATCTAATGCTATATATTCAATTTTAACCCTATATCTATGTCTAAATGTCCAACTATGAATTTTTTCTATCAAAGGACACATGTTGACTTGGATTCTTTACAATATTCATAGAGGGATGTCCTTACTCTTAAAACCCTAGCTACAAATCACATGTACTAATTTTATTCCATTTCTCCCTTTTTTCTCCCTTTTTTGAGTCCAACTCATAAACTGATTAGAGATTGATGGATATTCTAATCATGCTAATTTATTTCTATAATATGATGGGGTCAAAGGGACCAATTCCCTTTCATGGTCTAAGTTATCCCAATCATGTCTCCACTTCCTCTTTTTAAAGGAGAAATGAATAGATGAGATTAGTGATAGAGGAGTTACCCCTTGATTCATACCTATATGAATATCTATATCACTCCACTTATAGGATGTTGCAAAGTCATTTCCAAGAGTTATCGTCTTAGGTGCCTCTAAAGCCATTTCTAATGCCACCCAATCGGAATTTCATAACAGGGCATTCCATCATGAGAATTTGTTATTCTTCCACTTTTTATCTCAATGAAACTTTTCCTTCAAGAAAAAGCTACCATGTGTCCATGCTAGAAACAAAAAATACACTACAAAGAAATTTGCTCATTTTCCATTGGTTGTATCATGCAATCATTCTTTCTTTCCAACACAATTTTATTAGAAATCCCTTCACTAAAATCAACATAAAATGTAACATCTTTTTTTACTTTAGACCTAGGTTGATAAACCTACCCTAAGCATTATCAATGGCCAAAAAATACCTAGATCTCTATTGTTCAAGAGGGAGGTTGGTTATTCATTCTTACGGAAATTAGGATCTTTGATAGTGGTTTAAACTTGGATTGAAACTTGACACCCATAGCTTCATAAAAAATCCAATTATGTCCATAAACCAAAATCATTTATTAGAAAATTATTAATGATACAACTTAAAATGGAAACCCCAAATAAAAAAAACCCTTGACATACAAACACATCATGACTGAATCTTCTAAGAAAAAAACTCCAATAATAAAAAAATTATACATGACAAAGATTTTCCAATAATAAACATGTTCTATTTCATTTGTAGATCCTTAATATTTAACCATCATATTATGCAAGAGTAATTTTAATATTAAAATGCTAAAACTATGACTTCTTATACATATCCAGGTACAAAGAAAAATATTGGACCAACTGAACTTAAGGAGTATTAACCACTTGTGTAAAATCAAACTACGAGCAGTTTGGTTGATAGCCAGCACGTTCTGACCAACCCCAACTTTCAACATGCTATATGAAGATATCACTTCACCTTTGCACTAAGGAAAAGCTGACTACCAAATCAAATACAAAAGAAAATTTGAGGGTTTTGTTGTCCATTATGTCAGTGAATTCGTATGGAGTAGATCCTAGTTGCAAAATCCAATCTGAGAAAGGAAGTGATGTTGGGTGGAGGGGCTTGACTAAGTTTTTGGGATATTATTGTGAGGTCTAGTTGATTATTTATCTATCTAGTGACTGAGTTCCTTAATGGATTGATGCGCCCAGTCACCATTGCTAGGAGATGCTCAACCAGACACCATTGCTGCTAAGAGATCCAGACACCATTGCTGCTAGGAGATCAAGTCCCTTTCATGTTAGTTCCTCCCTTTACTATGAGAATACAACTACCCTACTGTTTGTAGCCCCACCAAAACAAGAACAATTTCCTATGTAGATTGCTAATTGTAAAGAAAAATAATTTCAACCAATATTTTAACTTATCTTTTCTAAATTTAATTAATTATTTTATATATATATATATATGTAACAATACTTTTATGAAATAATTTATGTATGTGATATTTTATTTTTAGTACGCTTCATGCATTATATATCGATTCTTATTCCCTAGACCTTGCAATTTTATATCACATGTAAGTTGGTGACTTAGTATTCATTTTTATTCTAGATTTATTATGCATTTGGGTGATTAAATTTTTATATGTATAAGTTTTTCTTTAAATTTTATGTTTCAATCTAGAATATAATTGAATGAAAATTAAGATTCATAATCATTATATTTTTTATGTTTAAAAAAGTTAAAATTGTTAATATATATATATATATATATATATATATATATATAAATAATGATGATGTTCATTGAGATCAACTAGTCTATTAGATATTTTTTTTAGAATTGAGATCAACTAGTCTATTAGATATTTTTTTTAGAAAATACTTATGATAAAATTATTTTACTTAAGATGGATATTAAATTATTTTATGGTGGATATTGAAATATATATTTTTTAAGTATGGAAAAAATTACACATCTCCCTCATACTTAGGTGCCCTAAATGTCTTTAATTAAAAAATTATTTACTTTAACAAAATATTGGATATTGGAATATCAACTTATATATAGAGAGAAAGAGAGAAAGAGAGAGATAAAATATATTGAAATATTTTACCAAGATAACATTAAAATATTTTATTTATGATTTATATTAAAATATTTTTTTTGTTATTAATATTATTTTAAATATTAGATATCAACTTCATATTAAATATTAAAGAAATTACACATCTCCCTCATACTCAAACATTAAAATATTCTTTAAACATCTCTTATATTAAAAATGTAGAAAACTACATACAATAATTATATAATAAAATCACAAATTATATAATTATATAATAAAATCACTATAATAATTATAATTATATATTTTATCATTTCAAATTCTATCAATATGGACCTCTCGATCTAAGCTCTAAATAATAAGTATATACATGTGAATATATTCAATAAACACAACTTTGCACCATATTAAATAATTAGTATTTATGTTTCTCTTATAACTTCAATAAACACACCATTACAAAATGCATATTTCTCATATGTTAGAAATAGGTATTTGTCACAATAAGGTGAGTTGGATTGATATGACCAAAATAGATTGGTTGTCATAAACAAGGTACCATCCATGTGGATCAATAATGAATAAGGGCAACTCATATTTAGTTATAAAAGATATAAGATGGTAGTAACTTGAAGAACACAACCCAGAAACAACATATTACTATAATATGGATACCTACCTATTTGTGAAAGCAACTCATCCTGCATAAATCACACATGGCTATAAGAAAATATTTATGGAAGGATTTTTACAGGTGGAAGTGGGCACATATATTGAGGATGAAAATGGGTGATGCCAACTTCATACATTAAATAAATAATGTATGGTAAGGCACGAATATAAAGGATGAGAATTATTAAAATTGGATGGCAATTTAGTTGACATGCTTCGCTGAGCTGAGCTGTGTGAGGTGTAAAAATCCTATTGTAAGCATTATTATATCATCATTTGACTTTGGCAAGTAGCCTCTATTAGAATGGAATGGTCGCTTGGTCATTGTTATTGGTTGAAAACGAATTTCAATGTAAAAGGTGATATGGGAAAGGAAATAGGCCTGGGGGAATGTACTAGCAGGTGGGGCAAGGGGACAAGTCATAAACACTAGGTATAGGGATTGATGCAATGCATCGGGCATATGTCATCACTAAACAAACCCTTATTCCACATGCCATCACATAAATGTAAGGCAGTGAATGAAAGCAAGGAAGCCGGGAGGAAGCATCACTGTGACAGATGCTTTACAATCGTTTGTCATCTCGTCATAATTCAGGTTCCCAGGCCATTCTCATGGCCTTTTTATTTTCCAAAACTGTCTCTGTGTAACCCTAGAGCCCTGCTTAAAGCCATCTCGAGGCATGCTTCTTCATTGGCCAATACAAGAGATAGTGAGCTCACTGCTGATCTATCTCTGTATACAGTCACTACTGGTCTAGCTCTGTATATAGTGAACTCACTGCTGATCTATCTCTGTATATAGTGATCTCACTGCTGATCTATCTCTCTGTATAGTGAGCCCACTGCTGATCTATCTTTGTATATAATGAGCTCACTGCTGATCTATCTCTCTATATATAAAAATGTGGATGACAACGAAAGGCGGCAACGGCAAGTTAAAGGGAAACCGCCAGTAGAGTTGAGCAGCGAGGGAGCACATGCGTGCGGATGCACTAAAAGAGTTGTCTTCGCGCGTCTTTTGAACATCAGATTCTGTGTGTCTGCTCCCCTTTAGACAAGACCTGGTCCTTGTATTCAAAGATTATTATATTAACAACAAGCAGTACTAGTAGGTGCAGTTGTAGTTGGTTACCAAGGGCCGGTACTGTTGTGTGTGTTGCGCTTGCTGCTGAAATAGAAATATGAATTTGTGGGATCTGTCGATGCTTTTGCTTCTCACAGGCCTTTGCTTCAAGGGGGTGTTGTTATTGTATGCCAAAATAATATGCAGTCCCAGCAGGAGGCTGTGGTTGCCACTGCCTGGAAACAGCAAATACGCCTGCAATAAAATCAATCTACCTCCCGGTAGCTTGGGTCTCCCATTCCTCGGCGAAACATTGCAATTCTTTGCGCCCAATGACTCCTTCGACGTTCCTCCCTTCGTCAAGAAACGAAAACTACGGTAAGCGACTAGCACTCATGCAATGCAATTAATAGCTGCAGACTCCTGAATAAACTAGAATGTATAATGCTGAATGAGTGGATGCAATATTGCAGATATGGGCCTATTTTCAAGACGAGCTTAGTGGGAAGGCCAGTGGTGGTGTCGACGGACCCGGACGTGAATCAGCTGATATTTCAACAGGAGGGTCGCCTCTTCCAGAGTTGGTACCCCGACACCTTCACAAAAGTATTCGGGGAACAAAATGTTGGGTCAATTCACGGTCATCTATACAAGTATCTGCGCAATATGGTTTTGACATTGGTCGGTTCTGAGAATCTCAAAGAAAAACTTTTGCCTGAAATAGAGCTCAATCTGCTCGCCAAAACCTGCGATTGGCATGACCGTGTTGTCGACATCAAAGAAGCAACTGCTTCTGTAATTAACTTTGCCTAACAATCCATTTCTGTTTGATTCATTTAACAGATTTTACTGTAATCTTAAAAACCCTAGTTCACATACTTTTGTCATCTGCAGATTATTTTTGACCTCACAGCTAAAAAGCTCATCAGTTACACTTATGACCCACAAAAAGAAGCTCGTGGGACCTGCCTCAGGAATAACTTCCGAGCATTTATCCAGGGATTGATATCGTTTCCATTGAATATACCTGGGACGGCTTACAATAAATGCTTGAAGGTATCAATCAAT
The DNA here is from genome assembly GCA_010110895.2 of Picea sitchensis. Lineage (NCBI taxonomy): Eukaryota > Viridiplantae > Streptophyta > Pinopsida > Pinales > Pinaceae > Picea > Picea sitchensis. The sequence continues at coordinate 16,182 of SNQJ01S0013953.1, forward strand.
GTATCAATTTCGTTAATCTACTGCCATCTTTAGCATTGAATCAAGAAACATTACTGATCATGTATGTGTCTCAGGGGCGCGCCAGGGCGATGGCAATGCTGAACAAAATGCTGGAGGAAAGAAGGGAGGAAAAGCCACACATAAAACATGGGGATTTCTTCGACTATGTGGTGGCCGAGCTGGATAAGGAGGCATCACCCTTGACCAAGGAAATGGCATTAGACTTGATGTTTGTTCTTCTCTTTGCCAGCTTTGAGACTACCTCCCTCGCTTTAACCTTGGCAATCAAGTTTCTTACTGACCACCCAGCAGCGCTCCAGCAGCTAACGGTACCCCCATGCTAAACTGTTTAATTCTCTGCAAAATTTTGTGATCTATACTAAATGATTACATATAGGTATTCAAATTTATATAAGTCGTTCTACTGATCATATCTCCAGGAAGAACATGAAGCTATTCTTGCAAAAAGGGAAGACAAGAACTCGAACCTCACTTGGAAAGAATACAAGTCCATGACATTTACCTCTAACGTAAGAGTCGAAATTTAGTACTTGTTACAATGGAACACAACCCAATCCAGCCCATTCAGAAGCTCATAATAAGCATGCCTGTGTATGTCCTATTGCAGGTAATAAACGAGACTGTAAGACTGGCGAACATTGTCCCGGGAATCTTCAGAAAAGCAAAGACGGATGTTCATATTAAAGGTATGTTATTGTCTAATTCTAACCATATTACATTACACTTTTTTTTCACAATCATATTATACTACACTTTTTTTTTCACCTATAGGCACTGGAAACTCACCAGTACTTACTTCCTCACATTTTAGGCACTGGAAACTCACCACTACTTCTTCACATTTTAGGCACTGCAAACTCACTAATACTTCCTCACACATTTTGTGAATAATAAAATGCTAAACCATAACCCAGAAACACAAAGCTTGAACTTCTTAACTTCTAAAATGTGATCACCAAATTGTGTGCTGTTCGATGAGGCTATATATTACACTATACTACTATGATAAGTTGCGATTAAATTGATTAAGCGAAATCTTATATGTATTTGATATTTGCTTGTTAATATTAATGTTGCAGGATATACTATTCCTGCAGGGTGGGCCGTCATGGTTTGCCCAACCTCTCTTCACCTGGACCCTATTGTATACCCAGATCCCCTGGCATTCAACCCCTGGCGATGGCAGGTGAGTATACCTACCTGAACTAGGTACTACTAGATATTCACTAGTATATTAAGGAAGCTGAACATAGTGTCGTCATAAATGGTACAGAACATCGATTCCAACGCTGTTTCCAAGTACTTCATACCATTTGGAGGTGGAATGAGGTTCTGCGTAGGGACTGACTTCACCAGACTACAGATGGCTGTGTTTCTCCGTTGTCTGGTTACAAAATATAAGTAAGCATGAGGTGCACCATTACCCTAATTACAGTAGTTGCCCAGAGGACGAGCTTTTATTTTCTGTTCTGATGAAAAATGTGGTGGTGATCTCCCAGGTGGAAGGCCGTGAAAGGAGGAGAGATTCGAAGAACGCCAGGTCTATCCTTTCCCAACGGATATCACATTCATCTCCATTCAAAACTAGACACTCCCGACGAATCATGATCTTCTTTATCGTTATTATGCTGGTTGGATGTGCACACATCTCGCTTTAAGCAATTGTAAAACGATTAGTTTTTTTTTGTAAAACAACAATATTACGATTTCCATTTTTTCTGAATGACAGCAATTATCTTCTCTGCAAATTTGAAATTGGATTTGGATTAAACCAAATACCAATTCCCAGCCAAATCATTCGGAAGACGAAGGTGGGTGTAATGTGAAAATTCCTTAGCGTGCAAGAAGTGAAGAAGTCAGTGAGCGTTAAGGGCAGGTGGCCAGTGTGGAGTTTGTTAATGTAGCGTCATCCTGTAGGCTGTTGTCGGTGAATGAACGACCGATGATAAACGATCCTTGATGTAAATCCGAGGGGCAGCACCACCACACTCTGTACTTGTGCCAACGGCGTTTTGTGCCACGAAAGTATATTTTCTATCATTCATATATATATATAATATATTTTGATTTTTTTGATTGTTATATGAAATGGATTTTTTTGGTTTGGTTAAAAGGGCATTAGGATTATACAAATTTAGTCACTTAAATCTGCAGATCCAATCATTCATTATTGGATTTAGGGCAAAATCAAATAGAAAAAGTTGCCAGAAAACAACCAGTTTTTCTCACTGAATCAGGGCACATAAACCTATCCGAAATCACTTTTTTTGTTGTTTAAAATTCATGCATGCTGAAAAACTTTGAGACACTTAGATTTTACAGAAATAATCGCTCAAATCTAACAATTTCTAGTAAATGTCCAAAAAAAATATTACATAAAACCTTTAGACCTATTCAATAAAAAAAATGATCTTTTCTTTAATAATATAAATATGTGAAATTAATTTATTAACTAAAAATAAAAAAATATGATAATTTACAATAATAGAATTTTTACAATCAAAACACTTTGTTTCTCAAATTTAATTAAAATTTTTAAATAATTACCAACCAATTTTTGTTTAACTTTTTTTTAAACTATAAAAACGAGTCACTCAAACCATCAATTTTATTTTGATAAATTGTTTCATTTTTAAAATCCTACCCTGAAATTTATACATAATACTTATCATATATAATATAGGACATCTTAAAAGAATATAAACATGATTATACATGATATTTGTCCAAATATAATATATCCAAATTTTAAGAATGATATGAACATGATATTTGAGCAAATATAATATTCTAAATATAATATTTATGTTTCGCTTAGGGATTTGATTGGTAAAGCCTAAGAAGGTATACATACCTTACCCCCTCTGAATTTGTAACCTCTTAAAAAGAAACACATGTTCTTAATCATTAAGCCCACTCAGATTGTATAATATTTATCCAAATATTATATAGAAATCTTTAAAAAAAATATAAACATGATTATACATTATATTTGTCCAAATATAATATATCGAAATCCTAAAAAATAGATATGAACATGATTATACATTATATTTGCACAAATATTTGCACAAATATAATATGTCGAAATCTGAAATAATGTTATAATAAATGTAAGCGACCTTATTTATATGCCAAAACTTTTAGCGTTAACGTTCTTTAATATAGAAGATCGAAGGCTATCCTATTTAGGGTTAATGTTATTTAATATGCAAGGCCAATTTCGCACGGTTGTTTTGAATACTCGTCATTTCCTAATTTTAATATTTGATAATTAATTATGGTATTAACGAGAATTTTTCTTGTTGTATTTCTTTTTCGGTAGTTTAAGTCATTAGGATCACTATCACTGGTAGGTGTTTTCTCCTCAAGGGTATTTGCTTTTAGATCCATTTTTTGAGGGGCGTGGTGTTGTTGTTTACATGAGTTCTTTTGCTAATTTCATCCACACTAAAACTTGTTCTTCTGGTTCATCTTTACATATATGTTGATTTAACTTCACATCGATTCAACTCAATTCTTTCAGATGTTTCAATGACGCTATATCAGTTCCTATCTCGTACACCTGATATTACACGCACTTATGCACTTTCAAATGGTACACTATACTTACACATACATGGTGTTATCTTCTCTTGGTTTAACTTGTCATTTCAATTGATGTATTATGGTTTTAAAATGGTACACTATACTTACACATACATGGTGTTATCTTCTCTTGGTTTAACTTGGTCATTTCAATTGATGTATTATGGTTTTATGTGTGGTTTCTTGCCTAGACATGGTGTGATGATCTTTTATTCAGTTGTGAATATGGTAAACATTAAGTTTGATCTAATAACACTTCATAATTTTAACAATTTTATTATATTTATTTTGTCATATCATGGGGATATGATTTTCCTTTAAATAAGTTTCATTACATATTGGGTAAGTTGTACTACTAGGGATTTGGTTAAGGTAGCATACCTCATATCCCAATCCATACTTAATACTTTACATCTTCTCCTTTCACTTTCATTCCATTCATAAAAAAGTTATTTCCATTCATATTTGACTTATCAAATGACACTCAACAAGGTCCAACAAAGCAAATGAAGAATCCATTGTATACGAGCCTAAGTCAAATAAATCTAGAAAAGGTTAGAGGTGAATAATAGATAAAAAAAAATAATAATGCTAGAGCTTTGCCACCTCACTAAAATATTGTTACCCCTAAGCCATGTGCTTAGTAATGCATATCGAAAGAAATGACTAAGAAATCAAAGAAATACAGAAATAAAATGTTAAAGGGGTAATAAAAAAAGTGTCGAGGTGGTAACTCTAAGTTAAAATGCTCCCTCTTTAAGCATACACATGGAATTAATGAAGATTCCTATCTCTTGAAAGCTAGTTGGACAAGATAAAAGACATTTACATAATCATACATAATTTTGAGGGTCAATACATGAAGTTTCACTTTCCCTCTCCATAAATTATCCATCATATCTACCTCTTTCTAACTTAGTGATCTAGGAAATGCCTCTCGTCTTAGGATTTTTCATATGTAATAAGGGTTAAGATTGTCCCATCATAGTAAAACTTAGGAAAATATTAAAAGTAAACTAATATTATGATGTTTCTAGAGGAAATTGCTTTTGTGCACTACCTAATGACTTGTACAATGGATCTTAACTCGCCATTTTGAGTGGGTTCCTTGCATTAGGATTCGTGAAAATGCATCAGGGGTGGCATCTATACCTTGTGATCCATGTACTATCTCCATATTTTTGTACTTTCTTTGGGATCCATGAAATTGCATTGGGATCTATGATATTGACTTGGGATCTGTGTACCAACACAGACACATTGGAATCTATGACACTACATTGGTATCCATGTATCTACAATGGGACACATGTACTTTCATTGGGATACATGTAACTAAATTCGGATCCATGATAGTGCATTGGACAGTGTGACAAGGAATCCATGGCATCATCATGCATGCCACCCGGATCACCTCTTGAGGGTGCACTTGTCTTCTTGGAGGAATATTCCCTCACATGTGGATTTGTTGAATTTGTTATACCTTTTCATCCACTTGTGTGAGGTAGTTATGGTGGTTGGAATTAGTTGAAAGGTTGTTACACTCATTTGATCCATTTCTTGAGATCATTGAGAGGGATTTCCAAAATTTGTTCGTAGTAGAAAATCGAGAAAAACACTAACATAGTTATGGTGTTTTAAATATGTCGTGGGAAAATTATTGCCACATTTTGACCACTCTATGGACTCTGTTAAGAACTCGAATAAATCTACAAATATAATCACCACAAATATTGAATGCAAAATAGATCCACAAGCAAGATAGAAGAAACCACACTATATTATTACCAAACCTTTGAGATAGGGCAACAACATACAATGGATCCTATTATGGAAGGGATCCTCTCCGGTTCACTTGCCTCTTCGAGGGGGCATCCTCCTATTGAGATATTGCTCCAAATACAATAATTCTCTTCATGTCCCATTACATTGCTTGAACCCCTTTATATAGTGCTACCATCACCTAAGAACATTCTAGAGGAGGAATCTTTTAGAAGTAGAACCTTCTAAGAAGTCCTCTTACATTTATTAAATCTAACTACCCATTTATTATATATAACTACCATAGTGGGTCTTATTTAATAATATAGTGGACCTAGTCCACCTTACATTGAATGGCCTCCACTATTATCACTATGGGCTCTCTGGGCCCCACCACTACCTCACTAGCTACCTTACATTCCATCCCCCTTATGAAAGCATTGTCCTCTATGCTTGATGTACAACCATATACTAGGGTCCCATGGATAAGTGTGGACCATAGTGCTAAAGCAGACTAGAGAACTAGGGTCCCATTGAGAAATAGAAGCGACCATGTTGAAGTATTCCAACCGCCATTGCAAACCAGGGTCCCATGTCCAATTGCTCATGTGAACCCCACATGGAAGATATCGACACCCAATAACCAACTGAAAATGATGCTTCCAATACTGACACCGATCATGTGGATCCAAATAAGAATATCCATCCACATAGTGGGAGATGATCAAAGATGAATTTGGAAGGAAAAATACCATCGTAGAATATGTAGGCTAGATGCTGGTAACTAGATCCTTATGTGGGACATTGATGTTCTCTACAGAAGGTGGAGTAGAGTCATCAAATAAAATATAGAAATGGTTGTCATCCCATAAATGACAACTATCCATATACCAATCATCGCAATCGGCCTCAAAATCGTACTAAACATATATTTCTCGATTATATTCATCCCTGAGGTCCTCCATAAGAAATTTCTTCTGCATGTTATCCAATGAATCTTGAATACTATGGAAACTATCATTGAGGCCATCTACAAAGCCATCCAATCTATCAAACAATTGGGCTTTGAATGCTTCAGTAATCTGTAGAATTTATTTGAAGGTTTGAGAAGAAATATCCATCTGAGCATCCTATGAACTCTTTGGTCCCACAGCCGTCATGAAAAACCCAAAAAATAAAACAATAAATTACTGCAGAAAATCGCGACGTTTTTCGGAAAAACCCTGAAAAACTGTTAAATTTAAAATGCTCATAAATTCACTTCCCAGAATCTGTTTTGGCTGATTTTCTTTTTGAAATTGGGTGAAATTGTGAGAGGAACTCAGACCTGTAATTTGTTTGGGAAAATTCGGCCTCCATCTGCTACAAAAATAAAAAAAATCGCGTCGTTGTCCGCGGGAAAAACCTTGAAAAATTGCAGATTTTAAAACTTCAATATCTTGACTTCCCGAACTTTGTTTCGGACGATTTTGTTTTTCAACTTGGGTTTTTTTCTGAGAGGAACTCATATCTACAACCTGTTTCTGCAATTTTTTCACAAAAATATACCGAAAATTTCTGGAATGTCGCGACCCTCTTTTTGCTTCTTTGAAAAAAAAAAATGCGAAAAAAAAACTATTTGCCCACAATGTCTACCAAGGAAAGTGCTCTGATACCACTTTTTAAGAACCCAAATAGATCTATAAATATAATCACCACAAATATTGAATGCAAAATAGATCCACAAATAAGATATAAGAAACTATACTATATTATTACCAAACCCTTGAGGTAGGGCAACACCATACAATGGATCCTATTATGGAAGGGATCCTCTCTGGTTCACTTGCCTCTTCGAGGGGGAATTCTCCTATTGAGCTACCACTCCAAATACAATAATTCTCTTCATGTCCCATTACATTGCTTGAACCCCTTTATATAGTGCTACCATCACCTAAGAACATTCTAGAGGAGGAATCTTCTAGAAGTAGAACGTTCTAAGAAGTCCTCTGACATTTATTAAATCTAACTACCCATTTATTATATATAACTACCATAGTGGGTATTATTTAATAATATAGTGGACCTAGTCCACCTTACATTGAATGGCCTCCACTATTATCACTATGGGCCCTCTGGGCCCCACCATTACCTCTCTAGCTACCTTACATCACTTATTGGACTCCTCATCCACATGTTCAAGTTAGTTAAATAACTTTTGGAGAAAACACTTGTCCTTAGACCATTCATACTCTCTTCAGGTGGTTTTAGACCATGGTTTTGGAGGCCACCAACAATTTTTAGGATTTGTATTGTCTAGCCCACATTATTCTATTGTATTTTGACCATATCCTCTTTAGTTTGTTGGACAATGACTATTTTGGGGTTAGGAGGTTAGAGATCGATTATATTTTATTCACGAGGTTGTTGTTCTCTCTTCCTTTATAAAGAACGCCTCAGTCATTTATAAATTGTTGGAGAATAATTGGAAGAAACTTGTCTTGATTTACTTCTATTTTTGAATCATATCTATTCTTAAGAGCTTGTTCAAAGGTATATTGGAAGATATCTTCTTTATTGCAGATGTTCTCGAGGAAGGAGCTATTATAAGATCATAGAGGCCACCATGCCACATTGACAAGAAATGATCTATAAATTACCAGGGATACTCCAATGGAACAGTTTGTCACAACAGATCTTGTAATATTATGAAATCTTGGATTATGAAAATTACTTTCTTAGATCCCATATTACTGATTACTAGCTTATTGCTTGAAATTATGAAAATAACTGAAATATGAAAAATAAATAAATGAACAAAAGGACACACCATCCACACAAAAATGAACACAAGATATATCATGGGCAACTCAATATGGTAAAATATCCATCTAGAAGGTGAGGCAAATTCTCTACTCTCTTTTCTTCAGTAATGAAATGCAAATACAAAGAAAGGGGGACACTCACTATGGAGTTTCCTATGACTCTATGGATTGATTGGTTACTATACACTCTTTTTCCTAACTTTATTATTCTCTCAAATCCCACTCCTTAGATTTCTTACTCAACAATGGAACAAGTACCATAAAAAATAATGGAACCCCTTCTCCTCCTAGTGGCCTAGTATTTAACATAGACATATAGTCGTCTAGGGGTAGGATTTTAACTTCCTTAGCCCTCACTTAGTGTTAAGGTTTGAACCATCTAGAATATTCTTGAAACTAAACATGTGGCTAGACACACACATTTGAGTAATTGGGACTGACGTGGTATCCACTCGTACTATGGTGGTCAACAAGGTAGGTCAACTTGCGGAAGGCATAACTTTCAAATATGAGCTCCAATTGAGGCAATTTTTGCATCGTTGGAAAGGTATCAATGTGTATAACACCTTCAATGTGCATGCATAAGTTCTACACCATGTAACTCCAAAAATATCGTTTAATGCCTCAAAATTTCTATGGAAGGTTTTAAACCCCAATATTTCCAAACTAGGACCTGCCACTAAATTGGCCCTACAAGTTGATTCCTTCTTTTTTTTCCACCTATAAGGTATTAAATAGGTGAAAAATTATGTGATGATCCCATCTTTATCAAAGCAACTAAGGTACATTTCAACTTATCTCATTCATTGTGATCATTTTGACTTATATTTTTTGCATTGAATGTGGACTTCCTAGGGTTCTTCCCTCTTGCATTAGACTAGGTTTTGAGTTCACCTTGTAGTACTTATGTTGGATTTTCATAGGACCAACCTCCCCAAACATACTTGAGGAGTTCAAGTGTCTTATTCAATGTTCTTAAGGAAATCCCAAAATGGTGCTTATGACTTTGATATCTTAAACATATGGTAACACTCAAGTTAGATCAAGTGTTCCCCATAGCCCAAATGAGGTAGGCACTAGTTTTTTTCTTTTAAATTTTTCAACCACAAAGTTTTATTTTATTTTCCCTTTTTACTTAGTTTTTTTTGCAAGCTAGGGTTTCAAAGTTTCATTTTATTATATCTAGATTGTTTTTTCAAGTCTTATGGCTAATTTTCTTTAGATCTAGCTTGGACTTGGATAATTGTGCAAATCAGTTTCTTTACAAGTTAGATCTACTAAAATTTTGAAGGTTTTACTAGTTTATGCATTTACCAATCAATTAACTAGAGAAACAACTTAGATGTTTAGGTCTAAATTTGACATTTCTTGTATAGATCTAAGTATAATTAATGAATGGACTCATTTGTCATTTGTGCCTAATAAAAGATAATTTTTATTTGAAGTCTCAATTTTTATAGTTGGAAATAAATTAATTAAGAGTTGTAACATGATTGGATCTCAAAGGTATTTTCTAATCAATGCTTAATCATGCCTATTACATTCAAACAATGATGAAAATGGCTTAACGACTTGATGTTTTGAGTGATTAATTGGTTGATTGGTCTATTATTTTGAGATATGTCATTCAATGTCTTATTCAATGATCATAAGGAAATCCTTAAATGGTGCTTATGACTTTGATATCTTAGAAATATGGTAACACTCAAGTTAGATCAAGTGTTCCCCATAGCCCAAATGAGGTAGGCACAAGTTTGTTCTTTTGACTTCTTCAACCACAAAGTTTTATTTTATTTTCCCTTTTTACTTAGTTTTTTTTGCAAGCTAGGGTTTCAAAGTCTCATTTTATTATATCTAGATTTTTTGTTCAAGTCTCTTGGCTAATTTTCTTTAGATCTAGCATGGACTTGGATAGATTGTTTTTTCAAGTCTTATGGCTAATTTTTTTTAGATTTAGCATGGACTTGGATAATTGTACAAATCATTTTCTTTACAAGTTAGATCTACTAACATTTTGTAGGTTTTACTAGTTTATGCATTTACCAAACAATTAACTAGAAAAACAACTTAGATGTTTAGGTCTACATTTAACTTTTCTTGTATAGATCTAAGTATAATTAATGAACATTTTGCAGGTTGTACTAGTTTATGCATTTACCAAGCAATTAACTAGAGAAACAACTTATATGTTTAGGTCTAAATTTGACTTTTCTTGTATAAATCTAAGTATAATTAACGAATGGACTCATTTGTCATTTGTGCCTGATAAAAGATAACTTTTATTCAAAGTCTATTTAATTTTTTTCATGCTGGAAATAAATTAATTAAGAGTTGTAACATGATTGGATCTCAAACATATTGCTTAATCCATGCTTAATTATACCTATTGCATTCAAATGATGATAAAAAGGGCTTAACGACTTGATGTTTTGAGCGATTAATTGGCTGATTGATGTATAATTTATTTTGAGATACCTCATTGGATAAGGATTTGATAGCATTTTATATTTTTCAAAACTAACATTTCATGTAACCAATGATCTAAGTTCTAATTTGCACCAAATTGATGGCATAAAACTTGCAATGAATTGCATAACATTCCTTAACGTCTCACTTTCTTTGTGTACAATGTTGCTAGAAATTTTGGTTAATGAGGGCTTTTTCTACTTTTGGAAACATTCTATTTGATCCATGATATCACACTCTTAAGGACTAAAATGATGCAAGGATATGATCATATGTGTTTCTTTAAGGGCTTGACATCTCATTTTTTATGCTAGAATATGTTGATGCGAGGGTCTATCTTGAAGTATTTCATTTGATTCATTCTTTACACACATCTAAAAATCAAACAAGTGCTTGATAAATTATTTTCTTATTAAGCTAACGTTTCTTGCAATTGTTGGTTTAATACTTGTGCTTGAGGATTTGATACAAACATGATTTACTTTGAGCAATCTCCATTGTCCTAGTGTTGTGATAAGGAATCACAAACAGATTTTAAACCTTGGGTTGATTAATACTTGTTTCACCTAAGTTTTAGTCAACATAATTCAATATTAAATGTGCCATGTTACAAGTTTTCATTTCATGATAAAGTGATGGTTTATGTAAAATAACACACATAACAGTAGCAACATCTCTTATGAACTTAAAGTGTAATCTATTGCATGATATGGTGATGTTAAATGGATGACATGTTTCAAATGTAAGCATTCTTTCACTTTGATCATTGTGAGCCAAAATGAGTTAAGGGATGCATTTTGATATTTATCTATCTTCAAAAGTGTTTCTAATAACTTGCAAATCTAAGAATAACTTGGTGAATGTCATAATCTCATAATTTTTAGTTGGATCGTTGATCTCATTCGTTGTTTATTTTTATATTTGAGCATTTTTAGATGATACATGGTTTATATATCATTGTGGTGACAAGAAAATCTAGTTTGACTTTGTTATCTATTATTGTCACACTCGCCCCCGAGATGTAGAATAGTTGGTGATGGAGTGTAGTATTAAGAAAATATTCTATGTGAAGTCACGGGTGCGAAACCCTTGACTTACCTCGTGTTTCATGTGAGGGGTCGCATTCGAATTCCTATAGGTTATAGTGGTAGCAGTCGGATGACACGACCCCATGCCACACGAGTACGTGCCCGACTAGTTTCTAATTCCGTAAGTCACAAAATAAAAAAATTGTCACACTCAATTAAATAATCTCCAACACTCATACACAAGAATATGATTAACTCATAACTCACTAAGAACTTGTGTCATTTAAAGTGATCAAATAAGTAATTTGCACACTTAATATTTCTCTAACCTTTAAATGCAAGTTGGTTATTAGTTACTAGATTTTATAGTCAATGTAAGCTATTGAACACACACTTATACAACATATAGCTTGGTTGACCTTAGGGATACTCCCCTAGACTAAGATACCTTATTTCCTTTAGTTTGAAGAGTGAGGCAAGGCTACTAAGGTGATAGTGGGTGGCCTGCTTGATAGTTTCTTCTAAGCTCTCATGATGTTGATGGTTAGGACTTTTCCATTTATCTAGAGTAAAACATCAAAGCATTGGAAGTAAATCACTATAGTACTTATTGAAACCAAAAAGATAAAATGCAAAATTCACAATGCTAGAAATAAAATAAATGCTAAAAATATTGAAAATAATAAGACCATCAAATGTTATGCATTGAAAAAGTGGGCTCTTACTCGGCAACTCACGAAATGATCCCCTAAAAACTAACTCAAGAACAAGGGAAAGTAAATAACCACAACAAAACGATCAAATATTATCTATATTTTATAATGGTGAACCCAAAGATTTCTCGACGCTATGTATTTATACAATTCATCAAAAATAATTTCTAGGAAAGTTTTCCCATTTTTAAGAAAAGTAGCTAACATTGCCAAAACCATTCTCCTATCATTTAGAGTCTTTTCTTTCCAAAAAAGGCTTTTCTTTCCAAACAAGTAGAGAAAACGTATAAATATTTCCTCTCCATTTTTAGGAAAAGTAACTAACATTGTCAAAACCGTTCTCCTATCATTTAGAGACTTTTCTTTCCAAACAAGGAGAAAAAAAATATAAAGATTTCCTCCTCAAAAAGAGGTAGTGATTTAATAAATCCATGTTAGTTCAATTGCTTCCTAAATTTTCTACCATGGATTCAAAAAGTGTGTGTGTTGTGATCTTGGGGGAACATGTATGCAAAACAACTCAACTTTGAGTCCTTCATGGCACACCATAAGACTTATAAACGAATAATAAAGGTGTATTGTTATATAAACATGACTTTGTATCAACACATCTATATGCCATGAGGAACTATCTATCACGTTAAATCAATAACCCCTCCAAATGTCAATAAGTCTCAATAAAATGAGGGGTGGCATAAACATGTAACCTAAAAGAAATATACACAATTCCAAACATTTAAATTCATGTAGTGTGTTTTCATGCTAAGAAAAAAACACCATCTATTAAACATGATATAATATTCCAAGTAAATTAAACATGATATTCCAAGTAAATGCATGATATCACAAAGGTCACAAAAATGTATAAATTTGGTCAAAAAGGTATGAAAAAAGGGTTTAAATGATCAAAACTTAATGTTGAACACATGAATGGGAGATAGACATGAATTTTTTATTTGTTAATATGATACATGTATAAATACATCATTATGACTTTTGATTCGTCTTCCAAGAGGTCTCTTGGACTCCCAATGACAATTCACATATTGTGGCATTTCATATTCCTTCTCCTAATGGATTAGGTTTCCAACATCCTCCCCTTAATCCAAAGAGGTGTATGTGAGTCCAAGGTGAGAGCTGAAATATGAAAGTGGACAGTTGTTGATGGTTGAATGTGCTCTTTAAATCTTGTTAACATGGTGGTTTTGGGATCACCACAAACCAAAAGGATAGAACAAGTAGATTTATTCTAAAAAATGGTGGTGGTAGTTTAAGGAAGATCACAAACCAATATAGTGGTTTACGGATGACCACAAACTCTAGAACTTGGATATAGGGCTCAATGGTTCCTGGAACATTTTCTAAGTTAACTAAAATATGGAGTTGACATATTTTTCTAATTGGAAGTGCTCTTGGATGTTGTTTTAAATATGACCATAGATTTTTTTGTAGAAGAAGTTATAAGTCTTCTTCCAAGTGGGGGTTTAAGGAACACTATAAATTGTTGTCTTGCAGAAGCTGTAAGTTTTTTATTAAGTGGTATTTTAAGGAAAACCACAAACCAATTTGCTGGTTTTGGATGACCATAAACCAAATCATGCTCATTTGTTACTGCTCAAATAATATGACTTCAAAACTTGAAGCCTCGCTGTCAATCAATGATATTATTACCCCTTGTCAGGGACAAGGTGAGAATATGAAAATCCTTTCCACTACAATATCTCTCAATACTCGAGAATGAATTCTTCAGTATGACTGATATATCTTCTTGACTTTTGATAACCATTTCCCAGAAGTCATCCATCCATAATGGTTCTTTACTCTTGTTTATTTCTTGCAATTGGGACACCTATCTGAAGGATGATTATGTTTTCCACAATGATCACAAGGATGAAGATAAAAACATTGATCTTCCATGTGACCAACTCGATGAAAATTTTGGCATTTCATAATCTTTTCTTGAACTGGAGCAGATGAATATGAACCTTCTTGAAGCAATCTAGCACTCTGGAACTGGATCGGTTTGGTGTAATTTGGAATATGAAAGACAAATTCCTTTTCATAACCAATACCTATTTTGGGTAAATTCATGAAGGTGGGTAACACTTTCATGAGAATCAGATCTCCAAAATTCCGAAAGACCTTTTTTCAGACGAAAGTTCTACTTTTCTATTGAAATATGTTTTGGCCGAACCTTTGAACGTCAAATCAAATGATACCATGATGACACCCTCGATTTTCATGTACAATATTAGTTGAACGAATTTTTTTCATCCGATAACATCTTTTTGGCAAAAAGGTTCTTTCAGCCGAAAGAACTTTTCGGTCGAAAGAACTTTTTGGTCGAAAGGACCTTTCGACCGAAAAGTTCTTTCGTCCAAAACAAGGTTTATATATTACCCACACATTACGACTGTTATGGTTTTTATGAGTTTTTGTTTAGTTGATAGTGTTGGCAATAGTGCGGTCGTGGTTAGTCGATAGTGATGGCGATAGTTGATAGTGTTGGTGATAGTTGTTGTGTTAGTTGACTATGTTGGCGATAGCGTGGTCATGGCGATAGTGTTTCACTTCATCGTTGCAGGCGGTCAGGTGGATGTTGGAGCTGCAGGATGGCAAGTCTTGGAGCTGCAGGCATTTGGTCCAGGTAAATTTATGTCTTTTATTAAAATAGATTCTACATAGTTTATGTGCCTTATAAATGTGCCTTGCAATTCATTTACATATATTGAGCACGTTATTGAGAGAGTCTTGTATCTTCAAGTGGATAACCTGGTGAAATATGGCCTCAATCCTGATCCGCCGAGAAAAGATGATTGACTTTTATTTCCTCCTGACAAGGGAAATATGCTCTTACAAGATAGCCTGTAAGAGATTAATCAAAATGAGAAGAACAAACTAAAAGCTTATAAGATGGATATATAACTAGTTAATTCTATTGAGAGCGTATATTTCATAATTTTAGCATGTGTGATAACAAAATAACGCTACTTAGTCGTTGCTTACATCAAGATAGATAAATGTGGTGGTTTTAAAACAACCATGAAATTATGCTATATAGAGTCACTAAAAATGTTTTCCATTTTCTCTCGTATCTGCATGTATGGAACATAAAATATCTAAAATGCATTCCATAAATGCTAACCATATAAATAAAAAACAATGTATTGATGATGGAACAAAACATTAAATAGAACCATCGATTTATCTCAAAATGCATTATTAATTACCCCTAATGAATTAGGGAACGAAATCCTCAATAGAAATAGGTTAAGATAGAAAACATGAGAGGTATTGTGTTTGCATGAAGGGAAAATAAGCTTGGGAATAAGAAACCATAACAGTTTTGGCTTTGATACAAAGATTGTTGATTTAATTAACTGTAAATTTTTACCATTAGAAACATTAGACACAACAATATTATTAGTTAAAATGTAAATTAACTCTTACCTTTTCAAATACACTATCAAACCATCAAGTGGGAAACTCATGTGGATGAATTTGAAGGTTCGTAGTTCCATGACCACAAAATTCAAAATAAAGAAATCGATTTGACATTGTGTTTAGATTTTAAATGGGTTTAACTTTCTATTAAAAATCATTCACTAAGTCTATTGATGATCTTTTCGCTTAATCGAAAGATTTCCTTGTAGTTCCTGGATTTATCCTATTTTCACTTCCTTACTTGTCTGGTTACCTTCCACTTATGATCCCTTACGGTTCCCACCGAATTATGATGACCATTGCTTCTACCTGAACTGACTATTATTTCAGTAAAAAAAGAAAGACTGATACCTGACTGATTATCCCCTATTGGAATGTCCTTAATCAATGAATCTCGCTGAGTCACATCAGTGGAAATATCCTCAAGGCATTCCCTGGACCCATTGAACCTGTTTGTTCTGCGAGTGTTCAGGGGAGGGGCGGGCGGATTCGGTTCCTCCAAACTAGTTGGCAACATAACTTTTGCAGAACGGTTTAGTCCTGTAGTAGGTGCATTCCTTTATTTTATGTCATCCAAATCCCTAAACAAAATTTAATTGCTCAACTCGATCACATAGATCACAGAAGAAAACCCCATATTCTTCCCTTAAAGTACTTTTCTTACTAATATTTATTGTTACTTATTTCAATCTAGCAAGTGCTTCCATTTTGATGAAAATATTTGAAATGCATGGCTATTGTTGCTGCTTATTTAAAATGAAGAAATATACAAAGGAGAAAATTATTTGGGTGTTCTCCAACCTCACAAATTTAAGGTCTCTGATAAGGAAACATTTAGGTTGAGATGCAAAAAGAAAGAAAAATACAAGTACTTAGGTTCAAAAGAAAGTAGGAGACAATTAAAACATCTACCACCAAGCATAGAGAACCAGTGTGTTCCGTGAAATTTCAGGGGCCAATATCTTAGGAAGGTCTATTTCTCACAAATTTTGTAGGCTGATTCCTATGCACTAAAAGTTCAAGATCCCTTACCTCATTCCTAGGCCACTATTGACCACTGAAAATTAGTGAAAACAAGGTGAAATGGTGGCAGTCGTACCTTAGACATGTTGTGATTTACAAATATCAAAGTTGTGTTGATTAATATTTAGTGAATATATTTTATTTTTTACATTGAGATTGTGTTATAATGATTTAAATATAGAGATTGTGTGATAATGATTTAAATATCCAGTTAGTAATTTTACAATTTTACATTGAGATTGTATTATTTGTATTGGATGGATTTTCGTATTTTATTTTCTTGTTATTGGAAAATATAATATAGAACTAAATAATTATTACATCATGAAATTGAAATCAATTCTGTGGTGCAATGTTTAATAAATTCTGATAAATGTTAAAACTGATTTTTATTTTGTTATTATTTGTTGAAATATAATACAAAAATATAATATTATTACATGGTGAAATTGACACCAATCATGTGGTGCAATGTTTACTAAATTCTTATAAATGTTAGAATAGATTTTTACTATATTATTTTGAAACTGTTGTTTATAGTCAATGTACAATTATGGTTTATAACATTTTTTATCTGAAATTCATTTTTTTTATTGGGAAATTATGATTTCAAATAAAATTTATATTTGGGTTATTTAAACATTTATCTCTCTCTCTCTCTCTCTCTCTCTCACACACACACACACACATGTATGTGTGTGTGTTAGCTAGCTCACATATAATATCTGTGAGGCCATGTCCATGTATAGGGACAAGCCTGAACTCAGGCATGTCCTTGTACATGGAGAGGGCCATATTTGGCTCTGTCCCTTAGCTTAGTGAAGGATATGTGTTACACTATGACCATTACATACTAATACATGGTTACCATAAAGGTATCTACATATTAATGGTAATCATTCTAATCATTTCTTGTTTATCTGATAGTTACGATCATACCTTTTATATTGAGTTCATGTTAGTAAGGGCTATGTTCTCTTGTTCAACTTAACCAATATCTTACCTATGATATGCTTAATATTCACATTTTATGTCCTTATTGAAACCCATAGCTATCTGTTCTTTATCTGAATAAGTTGTAGACACCATATACGTAGTTTCCCTCATAAAGGTAATATAACTTAAATCAATACTAATACTGATAATAATAAAAGCATGTAAGCTATCGTAATAACAAATTGATCTCAACTAATATGAAACACACCATGTATAACTCTATGCTCTCTTGTTGTAATTCAAAGTACGAGTTGTAGTGTGACTTATAATTCTATGTTAGTAGTACTTCCATTGACCTTTATTCAAGTGAACACAGTAACATATAACACATAATAAGAGTCAATTTGGAAGGTATAGGTGATAGACATGAACTAATACCATTACAACTAACATGAACATACTGCTTATATGGTATAGATACTAGTAATACCAAACCCGAGGAGTTGTTTGAGATTTACTGGTGAATATGGTAACATATGAACAAGGGGAATTGATATTCATACTCTGATACAAGGTGGTAGAGATAATAGCCATAGTGTTCCATGAAAATCATACAGATATTAGTGGCCTATACCTTAGACTCAGACTCTACACTCTTAACTATATCGTAATATTCACATAGCCCATATGGGTGAGATATGAAGTTGATTCCATTTCTTTAGATCTCTCTTAATCAGAGTAAGTGAAATCCATATGTATTGGATACGAGTATACCCTTTGTAAGACCCTTGTTAATGATGCTACTAGTATAGTTATAGTGTTGATTGTAGTAATAGTTATATTTACACTATTCAATACGATTAATAAGGATAAGGAATCCCATAATATATGATAGTTATAACGTGTGGAATTGATATAGAAGAGTACTGGTCACTATGCTCATATAACTAGGATCGATAGTAACACAGTGTGGCCATGACTGTGCTTATATTACGTAAATATGATAGGTCTCCTCTTCTATTAGCTTATGAGCTTTAACTATCCTATGCCTAATCTGATTCCATTGTAATTCCCTGAATCATTTGTATTACTTAAAGCTAAGCTAGGAATCACTCCTAGTTATAGTGTACATACTAGTGAACATACAGTAATCATAGACTACCTGAATCATAAAAGCATTAACATTAGTTAATACAGATCCATATTACATATATAGGCAATGGTATACATCTTATCATATGTGTTATAACTAATATATCATGACATATACTGTATCTAAGATGGGCATCACTCCTAGTTATAGTGTACATACTAGTGAACATACAATAATAATTGACTACCTGAATCATAGAAGCATTACCATTAGTTAATACAGATCCATAGTACATATATAAAAAATGGTATACATCTTATCATATGTGTTATTACTAATATATAATGACATATACTGTATCTAATCTTTTAGTAATAGATGTGACTACAATACCATCTTTAAGCCAAGTTACAATACCATGTATTCTCCCTATAAGTGTATGTTTCCCATTAATTACAACATAGTGATTCATGTATTATCTAGTCTAACAAAATCAATATCATGGAAACAATAGGGATAAAGTAAGTGTACAAAACACGAATCAAACTTGTTGTAGTCATACCAGCTAATTGTATAGGGTTGAACATGATGAAGTAAAGAGATAATATGATATAAGACCACAACAAGCCCTCTATGAGACCTCATACATTAGCTTTGGTGATCTATTACCCTTTGTATTTACACTTATATGGCACAAATACTAGTTACATATTGCATGGTATTCTCTCTACCTTATTTGCTCCATACTATGCGAAGATTTACTGTATGAGCATACCATAGATATGGGAATATAAGGAAATGAACAATACATATATGAGGCAAATCAAAGAGATCAAGAAGGATTAGAGATATGAGCTCTATTGTGACAAGGATGAATCTTGTTTCCATAACTATTACCATTGAATAGTATTAACTATGCATAATACTAGTATTCCTTAAAGGGTAATATTAGTATGCATAATACTAGTATTACTTCTATATTAGTGTCGATCAACTTTGACTGGAATCATAGTATTGAAATTGAACACATGTGATGTATGTGAATAGCTTAAATATAGCCTCTGTTTTTAAAATATCACATTTAACTATAATGATACAACTAAGTAATATGCATAATATATGGATTTGTATTGATTATACCCATAGAGCTAGGTATCATAGATTTGAGATTGAACTTACATATAAACCATATATAACACTAAGTAATGCTTACTGTATATGATAACCACGTTGATATTGAAGTAATACCTAAGCTATGTGTAATAAACAGATACTACTTATCATTATTCCACAATGTTGATTAGGGAAATAAGGGGAATATACACACTACTTGATAATGGAGATAGGTGAAAATAAGGGTAATATCCTATTACACAAGCATTGGAATCACATACAAGTGTAATACAGGTGTTGATACTTAGTGTCATTGCTTTCTAGTAATATCCCATGTAGTTAATAAGAGATAAGATTAATATCACAATACATATTGATTATGGTAAATAGGTAACATGATATCACATTGTTGAACCTTAAGCTAAGTTGTTCTTGTATTACTGATATCATAGTAATTGAATGGATCTATTCCCCTTGTATTACAGGTTAAGATATTTCCTTTAGCTCTTATTATATACTTCCCTTTGTAGTTAATAGTCATGTTGTTTTCTTCATGACCCTATGTTATAGCTCATACAAAAACCTTTAACTGTAACTGGACAAATAGGGCAGAGGTTAGTAGTATCCCTATTCAATGGACTTACTTCCTTATATTGATCATTGTTTTGATACCAGAATGAGATTCACAGTATGGAATGTTATGGAATTAATGGGAAGCAATATCATTGGCTACTACACAATGAGAGATTCAAGCGAGTGTAATAAGTAGTTCATAATCAGATACATTAGACTCATATCAGAAAGTTGTACTCATAGTTAGTTTTGTACTAATCCATATTCAAGTAATGGCAATAAATGGTATCAATCTAATCATTATCATAAATAGTACTAATTCACTCACTCTACATGATGGATAGGTGATCTGAATAGTAGTAGTGATCTCGTATTACTATTAGTTTAATGAACATTATCTTTGTGTTAATTGTGTTACGAGTATTTCTTATTATGTGCTATTACATATGGTATAAGTAGTAACATGTAGATATCGAGCTTAAAGTAGAGCTTACTTCATAGTTACCCATCATGTAATGGTTCCAACAACTATAAGTAAGCATATGGTGTTAGTTATGTGATTACCTTTATCTAAAGAAGAATGTGATTATGGTGTTAGTAAGCATATAGAATTCCTAGGAACTATATCTGCTACTAGTGTTGTTGTAGGATTTATATCTTGACCTAGTGGAATTATAATTAGCTAGGATGATACTTAGTCAACTTCTAGAGCTTTACTTGGATATCAAATTGACATGACCACCTAACCATTTCAATATTTTTATTAACCTTGGAGTCAACATCTATAATAGTAAGCATAGATAAGCCCATTTGACCTATCCATGTACATGGATAGGATCGAATTCAAGCTTGTCCCTATACATGGACATGGCCGAATATTTCTCTGTCCATGTACAAGGACATGCTTGGAACTCCTATAAACTAATAATTTATGAACACAATAGGATGCAGACACAATAGAGTAAAAACAAAGACACAACAATACCTTGACCATATCGGGACATACAAGTAGAGGTATAATTTATGTTTATTAGATGGGATGACAAATATGAATTTGGACTTGTCCATGTACATGGACGAGATTGAATTTGAGCTTGTCCCATTATTGAAGAACAACAGGTATATAAACTAAATAACATCCAAAGAAGAGCATGATCACATTATTGATCTTCCTTTGGTTTTTGGTTTATTTTGTTTTTTGTTAAGTACCATGTTGAGATAATGTGTGATTGTTTTCTCTCCCAGGATGGTCCATGAGACCTAGGAGTAGTTAAGAAGAGCATGATCACATTATTGATCTTCCTTATATGTCAGGATGGTAAAAGATTATAAGTAAACATCATGAGAATCATGTGGACATTTTTCCATTCAAGAAGAACTTAATTGTTGACTTTGTCTTGGAATCGCCCTTGTTTGACTTATGTTCCCTTTAATTTTTGAGTGGGTTTTTAGTTTTTAGTTTTGTCGGTGATTTTTTTTGTCAATGATTGTAAAAAATATAGTTTATCTAGTTTTTTTCAATATATGTTCTTAAATGCTTGTGTTATAAATTTAGTATTTCCATTTAATGTTTCTAAAACTTATGAACTTTCATATTCATGAATTTCCAAAGGATAGATATGGAGGTGAGATGTCGAGACAAGAGTCTTCAAACATTCCTCACAAACACTCTAGGTTATCCCAAGAAGGAAGAAGAAGAACCCCTTCTTCGATTGAGACTCTGAATGACCAATGAAAATTTCATCAGAGGAGATTATCAAACGAGTTTGTGAATAGATCAACTCAAGAATGTGATCAATCAAGTTCTATGGATGCAACCCTCTTAGATAGGTTGCACATTGATACTCCTACACTTGATATTGTAGGGAATATATCAGGACAAGAAAATATTTTTAGTAATTTTCTTTGATTTTGTTTATTTTTGTTGTATTTTTGTGTATTTATATTTATGTCAAGTTAAATGTTGTAATTAATTTCAAATGTGTGTATATACAATGATTTTACTGCGAGGGAAGACAATGAAAGAGAGAGTGGGTGTCACGAAGATTCTAATGTTGGTAAAAAGGGTGAAGGTGGATTTAGGAGGCGACGTCAAGAAACAAAAGGTTACACGCCTACGCCCACCTGTCCTTCAGATGTTGGTGATGAACTTTCCTGGGAAGGGATTGCTGAAGCAATGACCCTTGATCGATGCTCAGGTGTTAAAAGCAGGTTGGAAAATGATTTGAAGAGTTTGGATCTCTCTCAAGAGAGTAAACAAAGCTTGCAGATTGTTTTTCATTCATTGCAAAACTTTATGGATGCATATCAAAAGATGGGGCCAACCAATGAAAATTTTATCGATTTGATGAGGTGGCGAAAGTCAGAGGTGGTGGGCTCTGATAAATGGAATGTAATAAAAAATAAAATTTCAAAAGAAAACACAATTTCGATGTTCAATTTCAAAGATGGGCCAAAGCGAAAGATGTTGAAGGTGAAATATTTTAAGAACCCCAACATAGCAGGACATCTATATAACAGATTTTTAGTAGCACGTGAGAAATTATCGTGGAACGATGAGGTTCCAAATTATTTTGTTAGACACTTTTATGAAGAGTTTTTCTTGGACATGCACCCTGATTATACTAGTTTATCGTTTGATTATTATGGGGTTGGTAAAGGACGAACATATGATCGAAAATTGACATATCGAAATGTGACATTGCAGAGACCTCCATGAACTTTAGCATCTCGCCCAACAGGGAAATTCACTTCACATTCATAGTTGTGAGCTTCATCAAAATTTGGAAAAGAGGCTAGGAATGCAATTGAGGAAAATTTGGAATCGATTTTTTATGGTGATGATGTTGGTTTGAATCGTCAGCAAACGGAAGTCAATTATCAAGCCATTTTTGTTTATAAAATAAATGCAGAATTAGATACCATGTCATTAGAAGATCTTAAGGAGTATGAAATTTTTTTTTGTGATGGTTGGAATGAGGTCATTCAGAATGATGAACCGAACAACAAATTGGTATGTGTTCTAATTAGTAAATTTTTTATGCATTTTATGATAGTTTACTTCTAATTCTATATCTAGATACATACCATTGTATCTATAGAAATAATTGAGTTGTTATTGTCATTAATTATAGTTTGGAGATATGTTAGATGAATCTCCAGTAAATAGGAGACTTTATTCCACAAGTTTAAATTTGGATGGATTGAATTAGGTATGTGTTTTCTAATATCCACAGATGAGCACTTTAGTTTTCTAATATCCAATCTTTTGAATAAGATCAACAACATGACATTTATAATTTTCTATAAATATGAACACATTGAATCATAGATTTAGTTCTTAGTTGTGTTGTTCACAGATCCCTATTCCATCTCCTACTACTTGGACATGCTTGTCTCAATTCTCATTGGGAGAGTTTGAAGAGGGTGGGAGTTCACATGTATCATTGCATGTTGAAAACAAATTTAGTTATATATTAAATTTGCAAATTGTCATTTGAATTATTAATTTAAAATAAAAATGTCTTAAACAACATTTAATTTATTGAATCATAGGTTGGAACATCATAGGCATTACATGTTTCAAAATGTAACACTACAATTTAATGTGTTAAAATCATTTAAATTTAATTTTCAAAATTTCAAATTTGAAATGTGTTATATAGGCTAATGTGGAGAAGAGAGTACGTGAGAGTGTGCTTGAACAAAATGTGGAGACGAGAGTGCGAGAGATTGAGATTGAGGAGGAAGCATCCATACATGGGAAGGATGCGTCTATTCATGATGATTCATAAATGTATGTTCATTGCACATAAGTGAGTTTTAATTTTCTTTTATGTTGGGGTTTTATATAAAAGTTTTCAAGCTTATTTTTGTTGAATAAGCTTATATTTTTTGTTTTTTTCAAATTTTTGTTTTTTCAAAATTTTAGTTTAGTCTTTCCTATTCATAGGGTTACTAAACTAGGGCATGTATAACTTTTCAATGCTTTGATCAATTATTTTGAAATATATAGAACCCCCATATAAGCCTATCGTTGTCTTAAATGGTATATTTAAGCTTATTTATGTGTGGATCATAATGAAGACCTAATTTTGAACATGAACATTTGATTATTTGATAACTGACTCTATCCAACATCAAAAAAGGAGAAGTTTTGAAATTTTCTTAGATTGCATTCATTGCCTTCTTGTCCAAGAATAGCGTAGTATGGACATTTGTGTTTTCTGCATA
>SNQJ01S0013954.1:0-13272 GCA_010110895.2 Picea sitchensis
TTTAGATATCACAATCCCTGATAGATCATAATAACATGATAGTATTAAAGGTTTCCCATTCAAAAATTGTATCTATAGATTTTAAATTATGATGGTAACAAGGGTGGCCCATTTGAGAACCTAGATGGAGATAGTCTCTCTCCTATGACTAATTTAAATTTGAAATTCATGTCGCACCCAAGTCATTATGAAGTAGATTATATGTGTTATCAAAGTGTAAACAATAACCCTTGATTGTAAGGAAATAATAAGATATGCATTGTATAATAAATCTTACTAAAACTATCTCTTAAAACTACTACCTATCGTGTATTCTTAAGCTTATGACTTACAAGGAGACATATAATGACTTGGATAGTTTTTTACCATAAAAGTGTGAACGATGAGCTCTAGTATTTAAGTTGAATTTGCGTTAACAAAAGTAAGGGAAGCACCATAAAAAATTTAGTAAAAAATTTTGGGGTTCATTACATATGGTATCAGAGTTTTAGCATCATAATTTTTTTTTATGAAAAAGAATTTAACAATCAAAATTTTGTTTCTTAAAAATAGACTATTTCAAAAAATTTGTAAGTATGTAAGTAATCAAACCTGATAACGAAAAGGTAAAGAAATTTCAAGAAGATCAACAAGAACCTGTGTTATCTCTGTTTTTGTGTTAAGAACCTGTTAATAATCTATATTCATTTTTTTCTTCTCATAAAATCCGGATCAGTGGTATCAAAGCGGTCTTCTCCTTGTTGTCTTAATGCATGTCTCCAATGAGGTTGGAGTACAAAGAGTTGGATCTCGAGCTTGTTTCTCTTGAGGAAAAATGCTCTCGCATGCCCAAGCGACCTCTCATGGAAGGAGAAAAGAAAGATGATGGGACATGAGATCCTTTCAAACTGTTGATTGACGAAGCCCTCACACAACATTGGAATGAGACGATGGATAGTTTCACGTAAATCCTTCGGCGACTACCAACAAGCGACGCATTTTCTTCGAATGGAGGTGCCTACCCCTTCAAGGTAAAAATAAACTTCGATATTCCTATATTTGAATGTCAGATAAAGACAGATGTTGTAGACAAGTGGTTGAATATACTAGAAGGGTGTTTTTCTATCCATAACTTTTCGAATAGAGAAAAGATTACTTTTGCTCTCCTCAAAGTCATTCCCCATGGAAAAGATTGGTGGGAAAATTTCTGTGAGCAAAAGGAAACAAAGGAACCCTCATTATTTTCAGTCACGACCACCTGGGAATCCTTCAGGGATGCTATTAAGGAACAATACTACCCTGTCGGAAGTTATGATGACCTGTATACCAAATGGACCACACTGCGGCAAGAAAGAGACAAAGCAGTGCCAGATTTCACAAATATCTTCCATACCTTGCGCACCAAGCTAGGTATCAAGGATTCAGAGAGTCATATGGTGCTCAAGTATCGTGATGCTCTGCATAGATACATCTAGACCAAAATGGAATTTCTTGACATCTCATCCTTGGGCGCAGCCTACAGACATGTCACCAAAATCAAGAAGAAGCTCTAACAAAAGACGTAACTATTTGGACCTGGGAACCCCTCACAACAAAAACTGGGAAAGGGCAGCCCCAACCCAGAGAACAGAGGATAGAGGAAAGATGGACAGTATCAGGACAACCAGTCCAAGCCGCAAGCAAAGAAGGACATCGAAAAGATAGAGAAAGATATTATGAAGTGGTGCGACTTCCATAAGAGCCCTTGGCATAACACTGCTGACTGCCTATCAATGAAGTCGTCGGTGCATGAAGTGAAAGCCTCTGAATCATATGCAAATTCTAACTATGAGCCAGAACCAAAAAGGGGAAGACAGATCATTGACGTGAAACCTAGTTCCATCATTGCTACCACCAAGTTCCAACTTGGTGAACCAGACGAGCCAGAAGAAGGAGAGAGCCTCTTCCATTCATAGATGTGGGTAAAAGGAACCCCACTGCACTTCATCATTGATAGAAGTAACCAGAATAACCTCATCTCAACATAGGTTGTCAAGTGGCTGGCCCTACCAACAACACTGCACCCATAACCCTACACCATTGGATGGCTCCGCCAAGGAAGCGATCTCTGCATCAGTCAACAGTGTCGACTATCATATGACATGAAGCCCTTCAAAGACAAGGTATTGTGTGTTGTTTCTCATCTCAAAGTTTGTGATGTTCTTTTGGGCCAACCTTATTTATGGAAACGTCATGTTGTATATGAGTCTTGACCTCATAGTGTTATTATTACTTTGAACAGGAAATTGTACAAGATACCCGAGGAAGTCCCACCTAGTGTTATTTCCTTGATCTTTGTTAAGAAATCCAGGAACGACATCTCTCAGATGGGGAAGTTTGTCTTCTTCATGATTCACTCTCAGAAAAAGCGAAAGATCACAACCACATCCAGGGTTTCTACGACCGACCTCACCACATAGCATAAGAAAGTAGATAAGGTCGTGGAAGAATACTAAGATATCTTCTCCTCACCTATAGGGGTACCTCTTCATTGCCAGATCAAGCACCCCATTGATCTGACCCTCGGTGCACTGTTTCCTAATGGACCAGTCTATCATCACTCTTTGTTAGAAAATGAGGAGACCAAGCGATATATCCAAGAACTACTCCACAAGGGGTACATCCATCCCAGCTCATCGCCTTGTAGGAGCCCAATCATGCTGGTGTAGAAAAAAGATGGAACCTAGTGACTCTGTATTGTTTACTGGCCTCTGAATAAAATCACAGTCAGAAACCAATAACCGATTCCCCGAATCAATAACCTCCTTGACCACTAATGGGGGGCCAAATACTTTAGTAAGATTGATATGAAGTCTGGATACCACCAGGTCCCGATAAAACAAACATATGTATGGAAGACTGCCTTCAATTCAAAGGAAGGCCTTTTTGAATGGTTGGTCATGCCCTTTGGTTTGACAAATGCTCCAAGCACTCTCATGAGGATGATGGACGATATCCTATGACCATTCACCAATACTTTTGTAGTTGTGTATCTGGATGACATTCTAATTTATAGCAAGACTTGGGCTGAGCACTTCGAGCATATTCAACAGGTTTTGCACAACCTATGGCAGCACAAGCTATACGCCAACTTGGAAAAATGCTCCTTTGGAAAGGATAGGGTCAATTACCTGGGATACATCATTGATCAACATAGCGTACATGTGGATCCAACCAAGATCTAAGTCATCCATGAATAGCCAGCCCCAACCACACTAACTGAGATTCAAAGCTTCTTGGGCCTTGCCAATTTCTACCGTAGGTTCGTGTTGGGATTCTCCCATATTGGATGGACACTTATCCAAATAAACAGGGGTGGTGGTAAGGAGAAATTTGTGTGGGGCCGGTCCCAACAACAAGAATTCGATGATTTGAAGAAGCGGTAGTGCTCAATGCTAGTAATTTCACTACTAGACCTGCAACATCCCTTTGAGATAGAGAGATATGCTTTAGACTATGTTGTGGCCACTATTCTCACTCAGCACAGCCACCCCGTGGCCTATCATAGTGAGACACTTTCAGATACTATCCGTAAGTACCCTACTTACGACAAAGAAATGTACTCCATTATGAAATCCTGCCGCTAGTGGAGACATTACATTATTAGGAAGGAGACAATCATCCACACTAATCATAAGCCACTACAGTTCATGCAGACACAGGGAAAATTATAGAATCACTGCCATCAAAAGTGGTCCAGACACTTTCAACAATTCCACCTTAACATTTCGGGTGGCGGGACACTTTAGTGTCGAAAAGATAGTGGTGATGCTACAAAAACATTTCTACTTGCCGAATATTCGATAGGAGGTCAACAAGTATATCAGGTCTTTCACTGCATGTGTTATTTCCAAACCGACCACTAAGAAACAGAGCATGTACACCCCTCTTCCTACTTCTGACAGACCATGAGAATCCATCTCAATGTACTACATGTCGGGCCTCTCATCCACCAAGCGGGGAAATGACTTTGTTTTTGTGGTTGTTGATTGCTTTTCTA
Source organism: Picea sitchensis (assembly GCA_010110895.2). Lineage (NCBI taxonomy): Eukaryota > Viridiplantae > Streptophyta > Pinopsida > Pinales > Pinaceae > Picea > Picea sitchensis. The sequence goes on from SNQJ01S0013954.1 coordinate 4,019, forward strand.
AGATGGCGATTCTAGTTTCCTGCAAGAAGAGCATTACAATAGAGGCCACTGCTAAGCTCTTCTTTGAATGAGTCTCGGTACATTTTGGAATCCTGCAAACCATTGTCTCAGATCAGGATAGTCGATTTCTTAGCACATTCTGGTCAAGCCTCTAGTAACTGTTGGACACAAATCTCACCAAATCCATGGCCTTCCACCCCCAGATAGATGTCCAAACCAAGGTTGTAAATTGAATGATTGTGCATATCATTTGCATGTATAATTCAAAGAAACCCTGCACATAGGATGAGAACCTTCCCTATGTCCAACATACCTACAATCGAGCCCTGCATAGCTCAACTGGCCACATCCCCTTTCATATGGGGTTGGGATTCCAACCATGGGGTCCCGTAGATGTTTCACTTCCCCTTCTGGTCACCTCGACCAACTCATCTCCTGCTCCAATTGAAGTTGAAAAAGCCACCTGGTTCATTTAGCGAATCCAGCACATCCACCAACAGGTTCAAGATATCCTATAGAAGTTCAATGACAAGTACAAACAACAACATGATCAACATTGGACGCCACATAAGTTTCAGGTAGGAGACAAAGTTTGGTTGCACTCGAAAAAAGAATGCCTTACATGACCCCATCAGAAGATTTTCCCACTCCATTATGGGTCATACACTATCACCAAGGTCACGGGGGATAATTCTTTTGAGCTCAACATTCCTCCTTTCCTTGGCCTCCACCTAGTGTTTGACGTGGATCTCCTTCACCCTTATTTTCCACCATTATTAGAAACCTCAGAAGTAGTAGAACATATGACACCAACAAAGATCAACCCAGACTGCATACAACAGGCATCCAATGATCATATTGTGGACACATATATCAAGGGAACTTGACAACAAAGGATCCAACTTTATCGAGTCATCAAAGTAGGGAAGCTCCTGCACTAAGGCAAGTGGCTCACCCGGGGCCAAACTCAAAAGAAATTACCTCATCTGATGGGGGTCCTCAACAAAATGGATACCAGTGCTTCCTAAGGAGAGAGGATTGATCCAAATGGATATTAGTGGCCACCGACCTTTTCCAACTGGCTCAAAACAGTTTTATGGAAATTTTGGTAATTTACTATTTTTAGCAGTTTTCACTTCTGGAACCGTTTTGAGGCCCTAAATGATGTTTTTTGGGAAAATAGGTTTGTATTATATTAATTCATTTTATATTTTCCCTACAATGAATCTCCTCGATGATACCTTTCCAACGGGTTATCATACATCTAAAACGGAGATCGTATGAAAAAGTTACGACCCCGGGAAGTTGATGTACTAACTTATGCAAACGCCCACATGACTTATGGTGCTTCCTCTCCTAGGGTTAGGTTTTTGGATGTCTAATTTTTTTGACATTCTTTATTATTGTAAAAAGGATTTTATAGCCTCATTTTAATGATCTTCTTGCGAATGAGCACAACTGTCACATCTCTTCTCAGAGGTAAGCCGCCACCATTCCAACAAGCTTGTTTCCACTGCATTTTAGAGTTTTCAACTTATTTCTTTATTGAATAGAAAACCGGTTTTATTGTATCTTTGTTATTTTCTATTAAGCACCTATTAATAATCTGTATTCATTTCGTTTTTCTCATAAAATCTGAATCATCAATACAAACAAAGATTTGAAAATCCAAAAGAATGGAAAGAAAAGAAGTAGCGGAAATTAGATTAGAGGAAAAAGGGTTTCAAACCTTCACCCTTCTGAAATATGAACAAAGGACATTAATAGAACAACTCCCATAGAAATTTTCCCCAAGTATAGGGAAGTAAGATAGTCAACTTTGTATTCAAGAAAGAAAATGATAATCCTAGAGATCCATTGAAATATTGGGTATGTGGCGAACCACATTTACTGATAAATTGTCTCTATAAGAATGTTGCAAATAAAACTATTCAAAACATACAAGAAGCTTCAACAGTTGGAGAAATTGGCAAAATAATTCATAGAATCAATGCATCTTTGGATAGAAGGAAAGTAGATCATCAATTCACCATTGCCGAAATTGAAGATAAAATTCATAACAACAAAGTATATATTTTAATTCATCCAAGAGCTAGTTTAAGTTATGTTACCCCAACTTTAATAGACTCGAACAAGATAAAGAAGGTAAAGCATGCTAATCTTGGTTATTTCAATTAGCAACAGGGACAAAAACAAAGGTAACATAATTTATTCCTAATTTTGAATTTAATATAAGCGGTTGGAATACAAAGATAAATTTGAATGTATTATCTTTAGGATATTATGAAATAATTATTGGAATGGANTGGTTATTTCAATTAGCAACAGGGACAAAAACAAAGGTAACATAATTTATTCCTAATTTTGAATTTAATATAAGCGGTTGGAATACAAAGATAAATTTGAATGTATTATCTTTAGGATATTATGAAATAATTATTGGAATGGAGTGGCTAGAAAATCACAAAGTGATATTGAACTATTATGAAAAATCATTTGTATACAAGGATGAAAACGATATATCAAGGATAGTACAACGAATTAGTAAACCAGTTTTTCTTAGACAAATATCAACAATGCAATTTAAAATCTATATTAGTAAAGGTTGAAAAATATATGTTATTCAAGTAACAAATATGCTAGAAAGATAAAGAAAACCAAGTTTTGAAGATTTGGCAGTTCTTCATGGATTTAAATATGTATTCATGGAATAGATACCAGAACCAACTCCAAGGAGAGAAATATAATTCTCTATTGATCTAATACCTGGATCTACAACAGTATCAAAGACACCTTATAGGATGAGGGTTCTTGAGTAAACATAATTAAAAATTCAATTATATGAACTGTTAGATAAAGAATGCATTAGACCAATTTCTTCACCCTGGGGATCACTAGTATTATTTATTAAAAGGAAAGATGAAACGCTAAGATTATGTATTAACTATCGTCAATTGAATAAAATGGCGATTAAAAAAAAATACCCTCTACCTACATTCAATGATCTATTTGACCAGGTTGGTGGAGAAAAAATATTATCTAAACTAGATTTGAGATCTGGTTATCACCAGATCACGATAAAGGGTGAATACATAAACAAATCAACATTTAGAAATTGTTATCGACATTATGAATTTGTAGTAATTCCATTTGGACTTACTAACGCATCAATAACTTTTATGTTCTTAAGGCGCAATATATTCAGCTAGTATTTGGATAAATTTATACTGATTTTTATTGATGATATATTAATATATTCAAAAACTAAATAATAACATGAACAACATCTGAAAATAGTACTACACACTCTAGGAGAGAATATATTATATTTTATGTTTGATAAATACAGTTTCTATCAAAGAAAGATACAATATTTAGGACATGTGATATCAGAAGATGATATTGTAGTAGACCCTGAAAAGATTAAAGAAATTATGGAATGGTTTATTCCTAAATATCTAGAAAATGTGCAATCATTCATGGGGATTATTGGTTATTACCAGAGGTTTATCGAAGGGTTTTCCAAAATCGCATACCCTATTACATCATTGCAGAAAAAGGGGACACAATTTATTTGGTCCTAAAAATTCTATGCCAATTTTTATATATTGAAAGGTTTGTTAACTACAACACCAATACTTAAAGTGGATAACCCTTATAAAGAATTTATAGTATGTGTGGATGCAAGAAAAGAAGGATTAAGAGGAGTAGTGACAAAGGATGGACATGTTATTTGTTACAAATCACGCAAATTAAAGGAACATGAAAAAAGCTATGTAAGACATGATATAGAATTAGCATCTATAATTCATGCATTCAAAATGTGGAGACATTATTTAATAGGAAGAAAATTACTATTTCTAATAGATAAGAGTGGTGTGAAACACTTGTTCAATCAACAAGATCTCAGTGCCACATAGGCATTGTAGTTATCTTTTCTATGTGAGTTCGATTTTGAAGTACGCCACCTCAAAGGAAAGGAAAATAAAGTTGTAGATGCACTAATCTGAAGAAACAATGAGTTATATGAAGTAATTATGAGTAAATAAGAAAATAATATTGAGGACATAATTAAATTTGCAAGAAAAAATGATGTAGAATACTTCAAAACAATAGATTAATCGTAGAAAAATAAGGGAAATTTTCACATCACAAATTTCAGTCTCAATAATAATGGATTATTGAGATTCAAAAATAGGTTATATGTACCTAATTTTGTTTAATTGAAGATTATGATCCTCAATGAGTTGCAAAAAATCCCTATTATAGTAATCCAGGATACCAAAAAATGCTAAAAACTTTAAGAAAATAGTTTTATTGGCCTAATATGAAATTTGAAACAACTCAATACTTATCTGAATTCTTAGATTGCCAACTGGTAAAAGTTGAACATCACCATCTGGCACGTCTTTTACAACCTCTTCCTTTACCATAATTAAAATGGGAAATTATTTAAATGGACTTCATTACAGGTTTGCCTAAGACTCAAAGACAAAACAATTCAATTATGGTAGTAATTGATAAGTTAAGTAAGTAAGCACACTTTATACCTGTGGAATCTACCTATAAAGCAATTAATATTGCTGAAATTTTTATCAAAGAAGTATTTAGACTGCATGGGGTTCCTAAGATGGTGATTTCAGATAGAGGCGTTAATTTTACCTCAAATTGTCGGAAGGAATGGTTTGTAGGTTTGGGTACTAATTTGAATTTCAACATAAGTTACCATTCACATACACATGGGAAAACAAAACATACAAATCATATTATCGAAGATATGTTACGAATGCATGTAAGAAAAAAACCAACTAAGTGGGAAGCATATTTCCATATATTCCAATTCACATACAATAATGGGTATCAAGCATCAACAATGATGAGTCCCTTCAAATTTGTATATGGAAGAAAATGTACAACCCTGATTAGTTGGTATAATCTGGTTGACAGGATTATGGTTGGACCCAAAATTCTCCAAGAAACAAAACAAATGGTTAAAAGGGTGGAACAAAACTTAAAGTTGGCACAAGATCGACAAAAAATCTACGCAGATATGAAAATGAGACATTGAGAATTCAATATTGGAGAAAATGTGTACATTAAATTCAAAGCAAGGAGGATCTCCCTAAATCTAGCGACCTGTTACAAGTTGTCACCAAGGTTTTGTGGTCCACTTGAATTCCTAACTTAAATTGGACCAATGGAATACTAACTAGCACTCCCTGCAAATTTAAAAGTTTAAAGTGTTTTTCATGTTTCATTATTAAAAAGATGTATTCATGATCCTACTCACATCATTGATTAGAACATGGTTCAAGTGGAACCAAAAGGGGAGTAACAAGAGGAACCTCTCTGGATTCTGGACGGGAAAGAAAAATTACTTTGGAAGAGAGCCATCGCACAGGTAAAAGTGTAGTGGAAGCACTTTAACCCTCAGGAGGCTACTTGGGAGTTGGAAGACGAAATGATGAAAACTTGTCCAACTCTATTCCAAGTGATGAATTGAGGAAAGGACTAACACCGAGGACAATGTTATACTTAAGGGGAGAAGGATGCAACATCCTCAAATATTAAAAACAATTTATTTTAAAGTTATTTATTTGTAAATAAATTTTCCATTTATGGAAATTTAGATTTGAAATTGTGAAGGAATGTAATTATTATTTTCGTGACTGTTAGGCAAGAGTTTGACATTCCAACTATCCCCTTTTGATGGACACATGTATGAGACATATATTTTAATAAATTAAATGATGGAAACAATTGGAACAACCAGGTTAAAAGTAGATGACTATGACTCCATGAGTGGGGAACATGTTTGAGTTAAATGAGAGATGATTTTTACAAGTTTCAGAAATTGAGTTCTGTCACTCACAACCCCTAAAAATAAGGGATTTGCAAGCTACGAGTTTTCCCAAGGAGATACATGGATGAAAAATTCCTAGGAAATGATAAATGAAATATATACAACATATGTGTGAGGCGGGACGCTTCTTAGTATGTTATTGAGATGAACATTTTTTGTATGAGCACAATTGGTGTTAGGAAAATGATTTTTTGAATTGTACAGAAATACAGTGGCTAAGGAGTGAAGCTCATTTTTTCCTTATGGAGTCATGGTCAGGTTAGGGGGTAATCGAGAAAAGTAATCTTGGTTCTTTTCCATCTATGGTTGGGTGGAACATGATCGTTCCATTTATTTTCGGGATTACTATTACATATATTTTAATTTGATTACTTTGTACTCGACTTGTCATAATTAATTGTTTATAGCTATAGAACCTGATCTATATTGATTTGTTCATATTGCATTCATTGATTTACATTTAGATATAGAATTATTAGTCATGCCACATAATCAGTTGTTATACAGGTGCATGCAATCGATACGAGTTAAATGGATTTCCTTCATTACACTTAGCATGGAATATACATTTTGGCTATAATTATGATAAAGGACTCTGAATACATTTTTTATAAACAAAGGATTATTAGACTTTGAAAATTTTCATGAAACAATAGTATGGTTCTAGAATATTCATAGCCATGAATACCTAGATAAATAAAACTACAATACTTAATCAATGATAAGTAGAAGTGTTGTGTCAATGGTTTTTTTAAGTTACATAAAATACATTGGAAACAAAATAACCCTATTTAATTATTTTAGAGCTTGTCCTTTTTTTCCCACTTATTGTTATAGGAAGTAATTGTTCTATTGGTGTAATCATTTTGTCATGAGATATCTAGGTCTGTAACATCCTGCTCTGCCGCACTGAGCGAACTTATTCTTGAGGACACTTGCTCGCAAGTGATCTGGATTATTATGCTATTAAAACTTTTGATTTTGATTATGAGGCGTTATGGGTTGATGACATGTTGTTTCACTACATTGATGTAGACAGGTGCTATTGACTCAGTTTTACTGAGTGTGCAGGGTTTTGGACCTCGAGGATGCAGAGGCATCGACGAAACCCCTTGGACTCTGGATCGAGTCAGGGAGTGTGCCATTGGTGTTTTATTGTTTTACTGTGATATTAGTGCATCTGACTGGATGATATGATATGGATATGTTCTGACATGATTGGTTGATGATGCAGGCTGACGATAGCTTGCCGACTAGACTCACATATGGAGTAAAGGGGTCACACACAACTACAAGAGATGTTGATGGAAAGGTGTGAACAACATCCCTACCACAACCTACTAGCACTCTCGATGTGGCTTGAACTATAGGTTAACGATTACCTAGTTCGAGAGGACCAACGATGTCATGAGGGAAGGATACGACAGTCGCTCATGATGATTCTAAGGGGCGTGCAATAAGGCGAGGGCCTTATTCCTTAGAATCCCTTAGTCTCCCATAAGTTCACCTGGCGGAGTGTTGACTCCAGGGGTTATTGATGTCTACCAAGTCAGTCAAGAGGCGAGTGGCACCCTTGGGGCATGTAGTGCATCCTGAAGAGCACATCGTGCAAGGGAAGAGATGAGGCGAGTGGCACCCTTGGAGCACCTAGTGCATCCTGAAGGGCATGTCACGTTGATGATGATAGAGGGATGAACCTAGATGGCCCTAAGACAAATAACATGTTAAGTAATTTTAAAACAATTTCCCTAATTAAATGTCGCCCAGTATGAAATGTAAGGCCTAAGTCTAAATTACGCTAGTGGTAAAATTTTGTCTTAAAAAAAAATAGTAATAAAAATAATAAACATAAAAACAACTTAAATAATATTTATGATCTTCGTTAAATCTTGTAACATGATGGGAGTAAGAAATTTAATTTATTCATAAAAAGGGTAAAATTATGTTGGATTAAAATTTAAAAAGGGAATTAATTGTTTTATTACCTAAATAAATTAAAGTATAATAATTAAATAAGAAAAGGGAAAAATGGTTAATTTCACACCTTCCTTTTTGAGTTCTAAGTAAAATGGGAAAATGGAAAAATCAAAAAAAGGAAACTAGGGAAAAGAGGTAACATAAAAAGGGAAAAAGGGGAACCTAAGGGAAAAAGTTGAAAGTAAACTTAGTAAAGAATATACCATTTAAGAGCTTTTAATTTTAAACTGAATTAGTAATTTAATAAAAGGGAAATCTATTAAAACCTGTTAGAGAATTTGGGGACACCTAGGAGTGATTCTAGGAGTAACTCTAGGTGGGTGAGGAAAATAAAGATAATTACTTAATTAAAGAAATTAATTTATGGAGGATTTTAGGGGATGGGGAACACTTGTACGAAGATGAACTTTTAGGAATTTATTTTTTAAAACTTTAATTAAGTGAGATTTTAGGAAAGAAAGGAAGTTTGAAACTCTATAAAATGAAGGAAGGAGAAGGATGAAGGATCATCTTCTATTCGCGTAATGTTACACTGCAGAAATATCTACTTGATTGATTTACTTGTGGGAGTTCGGATACCCAACTCGGAGAGGAGTGGTAGCTCGGCCTTGCAAGGCGAGTTGGGGGCTAGAAAAAACTTCCGGATAGTGTGTGTGCCCCCTTTGTGGCTTGGGGGGATAAGGGGGAAGAAGAGTACCCCTAGCATTGGCTAGGAGGTACCAGTGAAGTCTCGAAGGTCGACGGGTGGGAGTTGCATGGAGCACGCGGACGTCGCTCGGAGCAGGTGAACAGACAATGGTATGCTTTCTTCACTGAATGATAGAATGTTGTAGTTTTATGATTGGATCTAAATGTTGATTATGTAAGTAGATCGGATGTTTAGATTGATAGCTGAAATTTTCTTAGCCTAGCTCTTGGTTGTCATATCCTATGGCATTGTTTTCCCGCATGTCGTGACCACCCTGTGGTGTTGATTGTGACCTTGAGGTTGGTTTCCTTTCGTCTTTAGCTCCTCAGTCCTCGCATGAGCAGTCGATGAAGAGCCTGAACTATGGTCGTTGCCTTAGCGTTAAAAGACCTATGGATCTCAACGCCCTGCTTTTATGTGCGAGGATGATGAGTGTAGGACGTTCCAGTCAGCCACCTACCATTTTCATTTACCCCTGTTGATTGAGGGTCCTTGCATCTTGTTATGTTGAGTAAATCCACCCTTATTATCATTCCTATTTTCCCTATTTTTTTTTAACTTTGCGAATTTTTTTTTTTGGGTGTACTCTGTGCCGATATATTGCGTGTATTTTTATATAATGAAGTCATTCCATCTATGGATGCAATTCTCTGGCGGTTTCCACTTTTAAGACAACAACCATAGATTGAGTACCTGGCGAATTCACCAATTTCTTCATTTCGTTTT
>SNQJ01S0013954.1:16776-30088 GCA_010110895.2 Picea sitchensis
TTAATTATTTCTTAAAATAACATTTACTAATTAATTATTATTAATTAGTTATTCATGATTTTTTATGATTAATTGAAGTATTAATTAATTCATTAATTAATAAGGTAAATAAATAAAAAAGAAGGATAATAAATTATATTATTGAATTAATTCACATACCCGATACGGGATAACATATTAACTATAAGGGATAAGATATTAAATAAAGGGGATAAGGGGCATTAACGGGAAGGGATAAGGAGGTAATAAATGAGTTAGGTAGGGAGTAAATGAGGAGGGGGGAAGTCGGTGAAGGGGGGATAAGGAAGGGAAGGAATTGGATGGGAGGCATGCTACGGGAAGTTGGGGGATGGATTTTGAGAGCTCTGGATTTGCAGAGAGAGTGAAATTTTGGGAGTAGGATTGTATCAGTGCACCGGGGTTGCTAGGGGTTTTGGGCACGGGGGCTAGGATATCCGTTGATATCCTGGAGCTAGGGAGTTACCTAGTTGGCAGAGAGGAACTAGGTTTTGGGCAGTGTTTGGCAGAAGCGGTCAAGGAGGCAAGCAATGGACAAACGAAGGTTATTAGCACCAGGTTCAGGTATTATTTCAAATTATGCATTGTTTTAATCTCTTATAAAATTTTATTAATTGATAAATTTGTAGGTGAATGTGCTAAATTATAGAAATTTCTTGAATTTTACTGTTATGTTGTAAATTAAATGGTTGTTTATTTAATTCGTCCCCTTACAATGGGGATGTATCCCTTAACTTATAGGCATGGTCTTGTTGTGTCGGGCGGGTAGTGTTCCTCCTTGTTGTCCTACGCATGTTTCGTCCAATTTCCCTTGTGCCTTTTTGTGGTGTCTTAGTTGTTGTTTCATGTTCTGCGGGCATAGTGCTCGCCATCAGCTGGGTCGTCTAGTTGTAATAGTTGTTGTCATCCTGTTTAAAAAAAACAAATTGGGTTGTTGATTCCTATGTAGGCATAATGAAAGGGGTTGTTACAAATAGTATCAGAGCGGGTTCAACCCTACGACTCTGGATCACCAGGATTTCCACTGCAATATCCCATGAGTTTTAACCCTTTCATTAATTGAAAAACTTGGTGTGTCCTTGCGGTATTTCATTTAGAGGACACCTCATAGGTTCGCGACATGGTGTCGTGGAAGGAGGTGCGACACTTCCAGAAGTTCTCACACCCTTGGATTCGAGCCCCCAAGGGGGAGCAGAAGTCCTTGGGCTAGATTCAATAGTTGTAAGGGAGATGATGGTCGGGAAAGGACCTTCAGTTTTTATAAAAGGGACTTGATTCACCATCAGTACTGAGTATAGGCGAGGGCACCTGTACCCCTAAGGGTCCATAGCGTTCCCTAGCTAGTACCGTTAGAATCCACCAAGAACTCGAGAGAGTTAAGTTCTCGAGCCCAAGAGTGTTGTGGACCACTGTTCCATCGAGGCTTGGCTGTAGAGGAAGGCGTTGTGCTTCGTGCTTCATGATTATGACCTCCAGCATGAAGGTCGACATGGTGGTCTTTCAACCGAAGGGGAACACTCTTTTATGGCAGAAGACTCTTTTTCCACTTTTGAACATGGTCGTCGGTGACGTGTCTTAGGAACTGTTCGAGGGACGATTCCAAGAGAGGTATCTTTCTAAGGAATTTGTTCAGCATCATCTCAACAAGTTCGACCCTTTGCGACAGGGCGGTCATACGGTGCCCGAGTACGAGGCATGTTTTTGGAGTTGTTTTGATCTGCTCCACACCCTTACCAAGAAATTTAAGGTCAACAAGTTTGTGGTGACCTTAGTGTTAGGATTCATCTTCTACTCTGGGTACTAGGATTACTGGACCAAAGAAAGTATGTTGGAATGTGGAGAGCCACATTTCCAGTGTGACTGCCTAGTGAAGAGTGCTAGAGCATCTAGATCAGTCTGACCCACTACCGTGGGAGATATGGGCAAGGCCCATCGGATTCATGCAGTGGTGAATAACCTCCATGTAGAACATCATTCGACTGTGTTTGAGACGAAAGGTACCATCACTGACCACAACCTTAGTATTTTAATAGATCTCGATGCTACCGAGAGTTTCATTTCTAGTGCAACGCTCAAAAGGATTAAGGTAAAGGCAACCGAACAAGATGAGTTTAGCTTCGTAGAAATGGCTTCGGGAGACAAACAAAAGGTTGAAGGAAAGGTTATAGGTTGTGTCCTTAACCTGGGAGAGTTTGTCACGAGGGCCAACCTGTACGTCACGATCCTTGGATCTTATGATGTCGTGATTGGTATGGATTGGTTGGAATCGCATGAGGCGATAATCAACTGTAAGATGAAATGATTGAGCTTGGTTGATGACAAGGGACAGAGACATGTAATTGTAGGCCAGAACTAGGGAGTTTCCCTGAGGTTCATCTCTTCCTTTCAACTTCAGAAGAGCATGCGCAAGGGGTGCAAGCTTTATGCGATCCTTCCGTTAATAGAGAAGGGAGTAGAAAAAGGTTTAGAACACCTTCCGGTGGTGAGAGAATTTACAGACGTATTCCCGGAGGAGTTACCTAGGATGCCGCTGGAGAGGGAATTGGAGTTTAGCATAGACCTAAAATAAGGGACTGAATCGATAGAAAGAATGCCTTATTGGATGTCGACCCCAGAGTTACAAGAGTTGAAAATGCAATTGAAGGAGTTGTTGGACCTGGGACTAATACGTCCAAGCGTGTCACCATGGGGTGTGCCTGTTATTTTCATATGAAAGAACGATGGGTCATGGAGGCTTTGCATTGACTACCATCAATTGAACAAGGCCACGATCAAGAATCAATATCCGTTGCCAAGGATTGATGATCTGTTCGATCAAATGAAGGGTGTGACGGTGTTCTCCAAGATTGATTTGTGAACATGGTATCACCAGTTACAAATCAAGGAGGATGACATCCCTAATACTTCCTTTAAGACGAGGTTTGGAAATTATGAGTTTACTATTTTACCATTTGGACTCACAAATGCCCCAAGGGTATTTATGAGTTTGATGAATGGAATGTTTTGCGAGTACTTGGACAAGTTCTTCCAAGTATTCATTGACGATATTTTGATCTACTCTCGGACTACGGATGAGCATGACGAGCAATTGTGCTTGGTACTACAATGTCTGCGAGAGCACAAATTGTATGGGAAGTTTTCCAAATCCTCTTTTTATCAATCGAAGATTCACTACTTAGGGCATGTTATCTCTGGCGAAGGCATCGCCGTGGATCCAGTGAAGGTCGAGGCCATTATGGAATGGCCTGCGCCAAGGAATGTTCCAGAAGTGCGTAGCTTCATGGGTTTGGCAGGATACTATCAATGATTCATTGAGGGATTTTTGAAGATAGCAAATTCGATCACGAAATTGCAGAAGAAGAACAAGAAGTTTGTTTGGATCGAGAAATGCGCGGAAGCATTTCGGACGCTCAAGGATCTGTTGGCAACAACACCGATACTAAAGCTCCTGGACATGGACACGGACTTCTTGGTATGCACTAACGCATTCAAGGAAGACTTAGGTGGAGTCTTGATGCAAGACGGAGGAGTTGTCGCTTACATTTCGAGGAAACTGAGAAGGCAGGAGGATAACTACATGATGCACGATTTAGAGTTGTTATCCATCGTATATGCCTTGAAGGTTTGGAGAAACTACCTTGTTGGACGAAAATTTGAACTAAAGACTGACCATTGTGGACTTCAACACATATTTACGCAAAGTGACCTAAATGCGTGACAACGATGTTGGTTAGAATTGCTTAGAGAGTACGGTTTTGAGATTACTTACATAAAAGGGACAGTGAACAGGGTGGCGGATGCATTGAGTCGAAGACCACACATATGTTTTATGTTTCCTCTTCAGACGAATCTACGTGAAAATATTATAACTTTACAGCATAATGATGACTGGTACAAAGAGGTCGAGGGTTTTATCGGACAAAACACCATGATGGTACCACGATTTGTAGGATTTTATTTTGATAGTGATGGTTTATTGAGGTTTAAAAATCGAATCTATGTACCACCGAATGACGAGTTGAGGATGTTGATCCTGAGTGAGGCTCATAGAGAAGTTTACATCGCTCACCTAGGAGTCACGAAGATGAGGGCAGAACTTAAACCCTTCTTCTTTTGGAAGGGAATGAAGGCAGACATAGTCAACTATGTGGCCAGATGTCTAGAATGTCAGCAGGTAAAAGATGAACATAGACACCCAACAAGATTACTACAATAGCATGCTATTCTGGAATCAAAATGGGAGGTTATTTCGATGGATTTTATTCTGGATTGCCACTTACGGCGAGGCATGACTCGATTTTCAGAGTGGTAGACACTCTGATGAAGAGTGCTCACTTTATTCCTGTGCATATGAAATATCAGGCACCTGACATAGCTAGAGTTTTCATCAGTGAGATTGTGAGGCTACATGGCGTGCCTAAGAGGATTATATCCGATAGAGGAACAATGTTTACTGGACGATTTTGGACGAGTTTCCAAAAGGCCTTCGGGACCCAACTTAACTTTAGTACTACGTAACACCTAGATACTGATCAGAAGACCGAACGAATGACTCAAACCCTAGAGGACATGTTGCGCATGTACATGATGTAAGCGTTGGGAAGAATTCTTGCCACTAGTAGAGTTCGTTTACAACAACAGTTACTAGAGCACCATTAAAATGACGCCTTTCAAGTTTCTTTACGGGCGACCGTATCAGATGCCCTTGAGTTGGGATTAGCTTGAGGATAGGGTCCTAGTGGGACCAGAAGTGATTCAAGAAATGGAAGAGAAAATGCAAACAATAAAACAAAGGATTAAATAAGCACAGGATTGACATAAGGGTTATGCTGATGCGCACTGTGTCGATCGTAGTTACAAGGTCCGCGATTGAGTCTTCTTGCGGGTTAAACCGCACAAGAGTTCAATCAAGTTTGGGAAGGGAGATAAACTCTCTCCTAGGTTCGTGGGACCTTTCAAGATTATGGAGAGAAAGGGGCCCATGGCCTATCGACTAGCCTTGCCTGATTCTTTGAGGCGTATGCATGATGTTTTTCATGTATCTATTTTGAGACATTATATTAGTGATCCTACACATGTTATTGACATGAGTTACTTGCAGGTATCGGATGAGGGAGCGCTCACGCCTAAGCCGGTCCGCATTTTGGATCATCGCGTTCTAAAACTACGACATTGAATGATAAAGTAGTTCAAGGTCCAGTGGAACAATTATAGTACACACTCAGTGACCTAGGAGGAAGCATATGATATGCGCCAATAGTTTCCATTTTTGTTTTATAGATAGACATATGATACTGTGATACACTTTATTTCGGCATTTATACTGTGAAACTTCGGGACAAATTTTAGACCAAGAGGGGGTGTATGTAACATCCCACTCTGGCGCACTGAGCAAACTTATTCTTGAGGACATTTTCTCGCAAGTGATCCAGATTATTATGCTATTAAAACTTTTGATTTTGATTATGAGGTGTTATGGGTTGATGACATGTTGTTTCACTACATTGATGTAGACAGGTGCTATTGACTTGGTTTTACTAAGTGTGTAGGGTTTTGGACCTCGAGGATGCAGAGGCATCGACAGAACCCCTTGGACTCCAGATCAAGTCCAGGAGTGTGTCATTGGGGTTTGATTGTTTTACTGTGATATTAGTGCATCTGACTGGATGATATGATATGGATATGTTCTGACATGATTTGTTGATGATGTAGGTTGATGATAGCTTTCCGACCAGACTCACATAGGGAGTAAAGGGGTCATTCATGAATACCAGAGATGTTGAGGGAGATGTGTGGACAACAGCCTTGCCACAACCTACTAACACTCCCACCGTGGCTCGAACAATAGGTTAACGATTACCTAGTTTGAGAGGACCCACGATGCCATGAGCGAAGACTGCGACAGTCGCTCATGATGATTCTAAGGGGCGCACAATAAGGCGGGCTCCTTATTTCTTAGAAGCCCTTAGTCTCCCACAAGTTCACCTAGCAGAGTGTTGACTCTAGGGGCTATTGATGTCTACCAAGTCAGTCAAGAGGTGAGTGGAACCCTTGGAGCACGTAGTGCATCCTGAAGAGCACGTCACGCAAAAGAAACATAGTGAGGTGAGTGGCAACCTTGGATCATGTAGTGTGTCTTGAAGGGCACATCGCGCAACAGAACAGATGAGGCGAGTGGCACCCTTGGAGCACCTAGTGCATCCTGAAGGGCACGTCGCATTGTTTATGATAGAGGGAGGAACCTAGATGGCCCTAAGACAAATAACATGTTAAGTAATTTAAAAAAAAAATCCCTAATTAAATGTCGCCCAGTACAAAATGTAAGGCCTAAGTCTAAATTACGCTAGTGGTAAAATTTTATCTTAAAAAATAAATAGTAATAAAAATAATAAACATAAAAACAACTTAAATAATAATTGTGATCTTTGTTAAATCTTGTAACATGAAGGAAGTAAGAAATTTAATTTATTCATAAAAAGGGTAAAATTATGTTGGATTAAAAATTAAAAAGGGAATTAATTGTTTTATTACCTAAATAAATTAAAGATACTAATTAAATAAGAAAAGGGAAAAAGGGTTAATTTCACACCTGCCTTTTTGATTTCTAAGTAAAAGGGGAAAGAGGGAAAATCAAAAAAAGGAAACTGGGGAAAAGAGGTAACATAAAAAGGGAAAAAGGGGAACTTAAGGGAAAAAACGAAAAGTCAAGTTAGTAAAGAATCCACCATTTAAGAGCTTCTAATTTTAAACTAAATTAGCAATTTAATAAAAGGGAAAGGTATTAAAAACTGTAAGAGAATTTGGGGACACCTAGGAGTGATTCTAGGAGTAACTCTAGGTGGGTGAGGGAAATAAAAATAATTACTTAATTAAAGAAATTAATTTATGGAGGATGCTAGGGGATGGGGGACACTTGTACGGAGATGAACTTTTAGGAATTTATTTTTAAAAACTTTAATTAAATGAGATTTTAGGAAAGAAAGAAAGTTTGAAACTCTATAAAATGAAGCAAGGAGAAGGATGAAGGATCATCTTCTGTTCATGTAACGTTACACTGCAGAAATATCTACTTGACTAATTTACTTGTGGGAGTTGGGATACCCAACTCAGAGAGGAGTGGTAGCTCGGCCTTGCGAGGCAAGCTGGGAGGATAGTGTGTGTGGCCCCTTTATAGCTCAGGGGGCTAAGGGGGAAGAAGACTACCCCTAGCATTGGTTGGGAGGTACCTGTGAAGTCTCTACGGTCGAAGGGCGGGAGTTTCACAGAGGGCGCTGACGTTACTCGGAGCGGACGAACAGGCAATGGTATGCTTTCTTCATTGAATGGTATAATGTTGTAGTTTTATGATTGGATCTGCATGTTGATTATGTAAGTAGATTGGATGTTTAGATTGATAGCTGAAATTTTCTTAGCCTAGATCTTGGTTGTCATCTCGTATGGCCTTGTTTTCCCGCATGTTGTGACCGCCCTGTGGTGTTGATTGTGACCTTGAGGTTGGTTTCCTTTTGTCCTTATCTCCTCAGTGCTCGCCTGAGCAGTCGTCGAGGAGCCCCATCTACGATCATCGCCTTAGCATTAAAAGACCTATGGATCTCAACGCCCTACTTTTCTGTGCGAGGATGATGAGTGTAGTATGTTCCGATCAGCCATATACCGCTGTTTTTTACCCCTATTGATTGAGGGTCCTTGCATCTTGTTATGTGGAGTAAATCTACCCTTATTATCATTCCTATTTTCCCTATTTTTTTTAACTCGGCGTTTTTTTTTTGGGTGTACTCCTTGTCGGTATATTGTGTGCATTTTTGTATAATTAAGTCATTCCATCTCTGGATGTAATGCTCTGGAGATTGCCACTTTCAAGAAAACAACCATAGCTTGGGTACCTGGAAAATTGGCCAATTTCTGCATTTCGTTTTTATTTATTTATTTATTTATTTTTATTTCTTCATTACGATTTACACTTGCTGAGACTGCACTTGTTGCTGGATAAGCCTATGCTTTTTCCCATGTGTTACCTGGTGATTTTGCCCATTTTCCCGAGCTGCGATTGGTCATTCCTTGGATCAAAATTGTTGCTTGATCTCAGTGATTTACCTGAAAGTCTCTGTGATTTGGCCTTCAATCCGAGCACGGATCTCCGCTTTCTTCACTATGATGACGACATCCTTTCCCACGTTTTTTTTCCCCCCAGTCCATTAACTTGTCTGAGCTCCTCGACTGTGTAGAACCACGATTAGATACCCCCAGTTGGTGTGAGTATTGTACCTTGAAATTAAATAATGGCCTGCGATTTCATTTCCTGGCAATTGCAATTTATTGTAATAACATTGTGAAATTATTTCATGGCCTCAGATTGTATTTCCTGGAAATTGCAATTTGGTGTAATGACATTTGTGAAATTATTTAATGGCCTGCGATTTCCTTTCCTGGCAATTGCAATTTGGTGTAATGACATTGTTAAACTATTTTATGGCTTACGATTGCATTTCCTGGCAATTGCAATTTGGTGTAATGACATTTGTGAAAATATTTAATGGCCTGCGATTCCATTTCCTGGCAATTGCAATTTGTTGTATTAACATTTGTGAACTTATTTAATGGCCATACGATTGTGTTAGTTGGCAGGAGGCTGGAAATCTATTTAATGACAACAAATTACATTTATTATGTAGCATTGAATTTTTACACTCTTCTATGTCCAACGTGCCTTTCAAAATCTTTAGAGAACGATACCACGCTGGGGTAGACTGCCGAACTTGGAAAACGCAGGGAATTTTTATCTTGCTTGACAAAATAATCTTTTGACATTGACAGTGTGTAGATCGAAATGAGTGCCAAAAATATGAGGAATCTCGAGCTGACATTGAAGTCAAACTTTCCATTAATGTATTGTATTGTAATTAATATATTTTATTTTATTACATGTATCTCTACCTGGTGATACACCTTTATTCATATATGTCTATTAACGTTGTCATGTTGACTTAATATAGGTTTTCCATAATCGTTCATTGTGGTGAGATTGTTCCATTAAGTAGATGTTGATGTGTTTATGCTTCCATGTTTAATTGTGATTTTGCATCCCATCCTTTAAATGGACGCTCCCACGTTCTTGAAGTTGTTCTACCGGGTAGATTACATTCAAATTGAATTTACTACAAGGCTCAATGGATTATATTTTTAACTACATTTAAAACATTTACTACTCAATTACAGTGAAAGCCCTGCCTTTTTAAATTATAGCTTTATTCATTTATTTCTTAATTAATTAAATTTGTTAAATTATGAGAAGACCAGTTATAATCTAACATGAAGATCATTTTTTGACTGCGACTCTGTCCTTAAATGACAGTTCTAGCCTCTAGCGTTTCCTGTGAATTTGCCTATTGTGGATGCTCACGATTTTATAAGAGTGCAATTTCAATACAATTTTATTGTGTGTTGACTGTGACTCCTTATCTTGAATGGTTGCGACCAACTTGGATAGCCTTACCTTGCTAGACAATATCTCTTTTAAGATAGCATTAAATTTCATTAATAGCGTAGATGTGGCTTCCATTATAGCTGCCTAACAGCATTTAACATTCGCATTGAATGACACTCTTTTATTTGACTACAACCACTTATAGAATCAACCAATAATTGCAACTTAATCATCGGAAGATATTATACGAGGGACAACATGTTGTAAATTTGAACTGGCCTCTAGTGTTATAATCTATGATGTTATAAGTAGGATGTATTTTCTTAGTGTTACTTTAATAATGATACATATATGTTGATATGGTCAAAATCGTTGCACGGTTAAATTGTTAATTTAGAGTGGTTGGGTTGTTTATTTAGGACTTGTCTTTGTAGACAACTTTGTCATTAGTCAATTGAAGCTGGGTAATATTTTGAGGTGTAGTGCCCTTACCTTACAGATAGGAATTGTGCTGACAAGCCCATTGAATTGTTGAGTTCAGTATTGGCTCACCCTTGTCAACACCTTTATCCTTAGTAGTGTTACTTTAGTTACCCTTCAATCCAAGACTTCTTGCTTAACTTGGGACTTCGTGGCGGTCATCGAGTCATCTCTGGATTGCGCATTTGTTGAGCATCGTCTTTTTCCCTCTTGGCTACCTGTTGCTNGGGGGGGGGGGGTTAGGTGTAGTCTTCCTCTCAGTTATTTTCGGCCCTTACCGCACCAATTTTATTTTGAAACCCTTATCCAGATAGGTTATGCTATGCCAGGGGTATTTCCACGCCTATCACCACAGAACGACTCGATTCCTAATGAGGATATCATTTCGTGGTCTATTGGATAGGGGTAACTGATAACTTGGCCGGAGGTGGTGCTACCCATCGTGGGAGCTACTCGTTGTAGTTGTTGGTGTTGTTCGTTGTAGTCGTTTGAGTGCTTGGGTTGAATGCCTTCATGCGTTTGGTTGCGCACCTCCAAGGTCTTAAAGTTAACTAGTCATCAAGGCCGTTGTGTCAGGACGAGGATGTATCCCTTAACTGATAGGCGTGGTCTTGTTGTGTCGGGCGGGTAGTGTTCCTCCTTGTTGTCCTATGCATGTTTCATCCAGTCGCCCTTGTGCCTTTCTGTGGTGTCTGCGGGTGTAGTGCTCGTTGTCAACTGGGTCGTCTAGCTGTAATCGTTGTTGTCGTCCTGTTTTTAAAAGAGAACCCGCGTTGTTGATTTGTGTGTAGGCATAATGAAAGGGGTTGTTACAGAATAACCAGATTGTTACAGAATCACTATGCATTTAGAATTATTAAGCGAAAACTCTCCTTCCATATTATTACAGATTTTTCTAATTTATCATTAAGACAAAGGGAAATGCATTGCTTATAAACTAATGATATGGAGAAAGAGAAACACTACAGATCAGTTACACACTTTTTAAATAAAATAATCACATTTCATGATCAGGTAAAAGAAAGAATATGCTAGTATTAATATGTTATCCAGAGGACCGATTATAAGAGTGTGGAGTATGGATTCATAAAAAATTCAGAACTGTTATTGAATTTAATAATATTAGTTTACAAGAAGATAGAAAAAAATAAAATTTCATGGAACAATTTACCAAGGAAAAACCTTATATAATTTCCTAACGACAGACTATCTGTTGAGAGATGGAAAATTTTGTATATATACAAGTYTGATCCCTTGTCACTTTGAGAAAAACAATATAGGAACAAAATATTCAAATTCAGAACCCGAGTACCATTCGAAGGACATCAATCCCTTGCAAATCCATAACTATAATTATTCCAGCATGTAAGACATAAATAAGTAGTGAACTTAATAAAATTCACAAGGAAGTTGAAACAATAAAATTTAAATAAATAAAAGAAAAGGAACATAGAATCAAAAACATATCTATGGTTAAAACTGGATATGGGGTTTTCCCCAAAAAAATGAACCAGAGTCAAGGATGCATTCCCATGACCTCACCATGGAATGACTGTAAGATGATTGTTTCATGTGGCATACTTTAAGTGTGGAAGGAGAAGGATACTCAAGGTTAACTGATGGGTTCCCTCGAAGATCCAATAGAGACCCATCATCAGTCTCAAAACTATTACAAATATTGTATTATTCTACTGAAATGAGTAACACACATTCTGTGAAAAGAACTTGTTTTGTAGAATGGGAAAATAAAACCTATAAAAAATATTCTTTTTACAAAACACGTTTTAACGGTTTAAATTAGCAAGAAAGAATGGAGAGAGGTATTTGAAAATAAATATCAACAGACCCATGTTTCTTTTAGGTATAACTTTAACATCATAAGAAAGAAAATGAGTGCGTACAACAAGTTTATCAAAGGAAGACTTGGATTCTGAATATATTTAAGCATGGAGATTAACGAACAAGCGTAGAGAACCTTAAATGTGAACTATAATACTAGATAATATAAACTTGACTTTAGATTTTACTATGATAAAAAAAATGAAAAATATTCTCTACACTATTGTAACGACCTTCTTGTTCGTTACGACAACCATTCCCATAATAGGTGCAATTTTTATTTTTTTTTGTGTTTAAGGTGTGTGCGCGCATGTAGAAGTAAAAACACACGTGACTCTACGTCGCCACTCGATGACCAACAAGACGCAACCACGACAAAAGTAAAACTGACCACCTGCCCATCCTACCCTGCAAGGTTAGGACCTCTAGGACACATAATCAATGCTCAAGCCCAGGTTCCCATCGATTTTAACCATTTAAGGTCTCATGGCTAGCAACTGTTCTGAGGAACATGGAGGTGTCTACATCCCGCCCGACACAACAGACCAAGCAACTAACTGAAGACAATCAAGTACAACATAAATAAGAAGAACAAATACCTCCCTTACGGAAGGCGTGTGACAAGAGGACTCCGACAACATAACCCAAATTCAACATTATTTAAATGAACATCCACCCTAATATACTAACTAGGGATACTTTAAGGTACGTAATTCCAAGTTACCACACCACACATGTTATTAATCAATAATTAAAAATTACAATATCACTGTCATGAAACATTAACTATCTATCATTGTGTCACAGTCCAGACCATGATTTTACAATTATCATACCTCTTATATGCTACAACTACTAATTTATAATGACCTTACAAGATAGAACCTTCAGATAACCAGGAGGATCTCCAATTTGACGTCAATAAGATCATCAATCCTTTAATAAAGCAATAATAACTACGCCATTCCTTTTTGTAAGTTGTCTACCCATCTACACTCTATATTATGTGGCGACAATACCTTTACACTAATTTCAACCACAAGGATAACCTCAAAACTTTAATCAACGTCTGAAGCAAATAAAAATGAGACACCATGGTTAAAAACTGTCCATGGTAACAATCCTCATATTTAAAAATGTCACGTATAAAGATATTGATTTTTAGAAGGACAAGAACGAAATAGAAATACATTCCTTTTAAATGACAAAGCTTAAAAGGAAATACTCATCGTCAAAATATAAAGGTACCCTCATGTTATAATTGAGGTCAATTCAAAATACACTGTGACGTCCCGAATTATAAGCTATCCATGTATAAGGATGACCCCTTTTAAAATCACATTTAAGGGTATCTATTTAAAGGACAATAAGAAGATAGCGATATAATTTCCATGACAAGTTTAAAAGAAAAACTCATTGTCCTATGTTCAACAACCTCTTATCTCTAAATTACATCATGGTTATAAATATCAAATGACATCAAGATTGAAATGACAATGTGTAACTAAACCATATTAAATCGATCATATTAAAATAACCAAAGTTAGAAGG